>JAQFZW010002556.1:0-16646 GCA_034687055.1 Heteromurus nitidus | reverse complement strand
ATTAATGTATTCGAAGGTTTTTAATATTAGGAAACAATCAACCTGAACTATTTATGAGACTGTGAAGGGAAGTAGCCTAATTACATGTCAATTCGTCATAATAATTGTCATTTGCGGATGTGTTTGAGGAGACTGTTTCGCTAAAAAAACACGAAAGAATTTTGGTGCGCTAATACTACCTAGTCAATGCATTAATAATCGTTTTCAGGGTATTTTTTGCAAGACTCAACGTGCTCCCAGAAGTAATTTGTTTCAAAATCCTTTATACACTCCATATGTTATTAGCTTGAATTGGCTTGCAAGCCAAAGTGATCAAGTTCAAGTCAAGCCAAGTCAAGCTGCTTACATTCAAGTCAAGCGAAAATAATTCAAGTCAAGTCAATCTATCCCGCTTGACTTGAATTTGCTTGACTTGACTTGAAATTTTCAATCTTGCTTGACTTGATCCGAGCTCTAATGTTAAGGTATTAAATAATTCCGTTTTTCCAGGATAAAAAGTCTCTTCCCGAAGTTCTGCAAAAAATCCAAGTTCCGATAGTAAATTATAGTTATTGTGAGCAAATAGGCGGCTATGGAAGCTACCCAAAACACTTGCTTAAGCCTGATGAAATTCCGTTGCTCTGCGCCGGATATCTCAATAGGCGTTTCGATGTGGGATGGGTGAGTTCACTAACTTTACGTTAGACCTATTTCAAAATATTTGACTAACCAAACTTTAAGTGACCTTAGATTGTTAAGGGATTGTTATCTGAATTCCCGTATTCCTTTAGGGGGATTCAGGAGCCCCATTGCAAATTTATGATGCTGAACGGAAACAATGGACACAAGTGGGAGTTATGACTTCAAGTAAGATATTTATTTATTAGGGATTCTATGAAAATTCATATTTCTTCCATGTGCTCCGATGAAAGCAGAAGCAGGCAGTCAATAATATACAATCGTATTAGACCAAAATATAGGAATTAAACCTAATTTAGAAATGCATATTTTGAGCAATAGCTCACTTAACATTCATGTGAAACTTTCTACTTGTACATAGCGGTTGATGGAGATATACCAGAAAACCTACCGGACCCCAAATATGCTCCAACAGACTATGCGACTGCGACATTGTACGAGGAAGTCGAAAGTACGAAATTGAACTTTGAGATTGAACGTGATAAAATTCATATTGTATATAATAATTACTTTATTTTCGTTTAATTCTTTGAAGGGTATCTTAAGTTCATCGACTACCGCTCGAAGGAGAGTGGTGCGAAATGGTGCAAGTCGGCATGAGACGAAGCAGTAAACCCAATGGACACTTCTTAAAACAGCCGAATAACAATTATAACATCGAGATAAACCTGTAGCTTACTTATGCGCACCGATCATGACGATGTCACATAGTTATTTCTAAACTAGCAATTTTAAGGCAAGCTAAATATATTTCCAAAGTTTAAAAAAAAAATGAAATCTTACTTTTTATTTTGACTATAATGTAAAATTGAAGAATTTTCGTTACGAATTATACCAATTAGCACAGTATTAAATATTCCGTTTATTTCAATTAGAATATCTGCATCATGTTGCTTTTTGTTAAGTGATATAATTCAAGCTATGAAATGAGATTGTGTACGGTAATTCTCGAGTGAGAGTTTGTCACAATGGTTCAATCAGGCTCATTTTGGGTTTTGGTCCATATATTTACAACTTCAGCACATTCAGAAATTTTTGCATTGTACAATTTGCCCACATTAGCTCGAATTTAGGTACGCCTTGAGAATGCCTTCCTGGAACATATTGGTACCTACCTTAATTGCTTTATTTCCAACGAAATTCCAAGAAAGTAAGCTCAAACTTTCCTTTGTGGTCGCGTTGTATTTGAATTATGTATAATTGATTCCAGCGAAAAAATCCAAGGTCACGTCAAACCAACAACAACTTAAGAAGCATACGCCAGCTATGTTGCTTTATTTGTCAGAGAGAATTCGAACGCGTAACTAAAATCTCAAAAGTAAATTCATTCAAAATGAAATTTGCTCATATACTGTTACTCTCAACGTCGTTATTGTCTATAGAAGCTTGCATTATAAAATTCATCGACGAGGATGCAACCAAAGACGCAAAAGGTATTTGGGACGAAGTTGCGAATCCCCGAAACATTGACGACGGTTGCGGTAAAAATTCATAAAATATAAATATTCTCCTTAAAAAGCAAATATCTCGAAACAATATTTCTTCTCTCAGAATGTGGTCTACGTCCCGACGGAAATCTTCCATGGAACGTCTTTGTCCACTTGGAAAAAATTGAAGACGTCGACACCAGACATCCGAGAATTTGCACAGGGACCATCATCGCGTCCAATCTCATCCTCACATCACACAAGTGTCTTTCAGAACCCGATGCTGAAATGAAGTTCTACGATATTTTCAAGCCAAAATCTGCCAAGAAGAGGCGTAACGTCATTTATTCCGTTGAGGACATTAATGTCACCTCAAACTTCGACATTGAAGATCCCGGGGAAAATTTCAAAGTGGAGGACATTATTTACAATAGCGAATACGCAATGTTGTCTACATTGAAGAAACGTGTCAATCATGACGTTGTCATTCTCAAGGTTGCTGCCAATTTCACATCCCCTTCCAGCATACACAGACCAATTTGTATCCCTCCCGCCGAAAACCCTTTCGAAGACGACAACCTTTTTAAAGCAAAGGCGGTCTACTATGGAGCAGGTCGCAAGACAGAGCACCCCATTCGAAATGCAGATTCGTTGAGTGTACCAATTTATTATGCGTTGGAAGAATTATGTGACCATACGTATTTCGATGACGATGGCGTGACCGTTTTACATGGTGATCCGAACCGACTGTGCATTACTTTTCCAAAGGAGAAATCCTGCAGCCCCGTGAGATTCCTTTCGTTTTTAATTTAATAAATGCCAATATAGTGTAGCAATTTATCAATTGTTTGTTTTAGTGAGATCAAAATTATTCTTTTCATTTGATTCTGTTTTCAGGCAAATGTGGGGTCTCCTTTGATTGTGGCCCCTGATGAAGTGTCTTACCTTATCGGGCTCTCAATGGATATTAAACAAGAGGGAATGTTTGAAAATGTTTTCTTCACCAATATAGTTGGTAAGCAGAGGTGGGTAATCCCGAGCAATTTGGACCGGGATTACGGATTATGGATTGGCCAAATTGAAAACTGGGATTGGGGATTAGGTAGAGGGATTGGTCAAATTGAAAACTGGGATTGGGGATTAGGTAGAGGGATTGGCCAAATTGAAAACTGGGATTGGGGATTAGGTAGAGGGATTAATCCAACTACCCGGTATTAGGGATTGGTATGAACTGTGATACATACCGGGATTAGGGATTGGCATGAACTGTGATACATACCGGGATTACGGATTAGGGACTAAATTAATCCCAATCCCGGATTGACGCAACTGATATATGCCATATTTCAGACCAAGTTTATTCCCAACCAAGACATTTGAATATGCACAAATGTATTATCCAAGAACCCCACGCTTCAAATTTGCATTTCTGATGTTGTTGCATGCATACAGAAAAGACATTTTGTATGTAAGCGTGAGATAATGTACTTTTGCATATGCAAAATAGAACTTTACCCCATTATTTCCTCTTTTCGTCAATCCCGGATTGGTCTCTCTGAAGGAGAGACTGGGATTGGGGATTATCCATATATTTTCGCCTCCTGGGATTAGGGATTACCCATTTTTCAAATTGGGATCGGGATTAGGGATTGAAATCCGTAATCCCAATCCACATTTTGGATTGTGGATGCACCAAAGTGCTCCGCTCGCGATTCTGAGCACTTTTGGTTTTTAAGTATACGATTCATCCATAAATATACGATACACTTTACACTTTACACTTTACACTTTACGATACACTTTAAGTATACGATTCACTTTGGTGCATCCACGTTCAATAGATCTTAATTTCATTTTATATATTTTCCAAAAAATTTTTTTTTTATTTATGGATGGATCGTATACTTAAAAACCAAAAGTGCTCAGCCCATTCCACCCTCTGTGGTAAGTTTAATTTAAGTCGTCCACTTCGAGCTCAGACCTCTTTTCAGATTTTCTTCTTATTTTAGAAATGGTAAAATATATTGAGCACCACGCCAAAATACACGAGAGCAAATGGTGCAAAGCTCCTGCGAAGAAAATTGATCTCAGCAAGCACAATTTTCCAAATGGACACGATTTTGGGAAGGAGACTTGGCCTCCGTTTGGGACATATCCCTGGGATAACGCTTCTCAAACATATACTCGTGACGAGACTCTTAACTGTCGGTGTGGGATTGCAAATTCGAGGAATGGCCCTTCAGGGCGTATCGTGAATGGCGATGAAGCAGAACCTTATGAGTTCCCCTGGATGGTTTCGATCACTGTGAGAAACCTTGAGGGACACCCTTTCTCGTTCGGTGGTACAGTTATTAACGACAGAATGATTTTAACGGCGTAAGCACTAATTAGGTGTAAATTATTTAATTATTGCATTGTTGTTAATAGCTCTTTAAGCCCTTTCCGAATTTACAGGGCACACTGCGTTGTGGATCCATTGAGAGTGGCAGCCGGGTATCCAGATGTCTTCTTCCCAACATGCGAATTCAGAGCGTATATGAATAGTCATGATTATTTAGATGACCCAGAAAGAATACGAGCTGACGTGAGAGCCATTCATATTCATCCCAACTATCTACATTCAGTGGTGGAGTAAGTCTTAACTTTCTCTTCGTTGTGGGAAAGTACGATTTGGTTAATTGGATTGGGGAATATTGTTTTCGTCACCCATTTTTACGTGTATCACCCTAATTATTGGCCCCATTTAAAAAGCATTAATTAGACGAAATTGACAGTTTTCGACCGGCTTTCGCTAAGCGTGGTTCTGAAAATTGTGGGCTCTGCTGCTGGTGCTGGGAAATTTCCTGATTTTCTGTACATGATAATCCCAATTTAGCTCAAATAGCTTATTTTATCTTAGCTTAAATCAGCTTATTTCAAATTTTTTTGCTACTTTACAAGATTCACTTACTTCCCAACTACATACATTTCTTCTTTCGACGAACTGTGATCCATAGTCTTATATGATCGCATCACAATAAAATTGATATTAGAAAATTGTATTCTGTCGCCCAAAACTAAAACATCCATTGTGTGTCGTAATTAGAATCTTCTGTTTAGGAGACATTAGGAGCTCTAGAAGTTTCAAATAAGGGTGACCATAAACATGGGATTACGGGGTCAACTTTGGTTAGAATTTTAATAGGTGTTTCGCTTAAGAATGAAGAAAAAAATAGCACTAAACTAACTTCAATTCAAATTTCAAATTTGTTATCATATTAATTACTCAGATCATGCTATGAGGAAATAAACGATGTCGGTAAGTAGTTTTGAGTTATGTTGGTTAACTTAACGTTGTAGTTTATTCTAATATCTAAAATAAAAGAATCTTTCGTCTAATAGCGTTGCTTGAGATAGATGGACGGCTGCCATTTGAGAACCGCCGATACCCTGTTCGACCAATTTGTTTACCGGAACCAGACGAATATTTTCCAGTAATTGGGAAAATTGCTACGGTAAAGATAGAAACCAATGATTGCAGAAACCTTCCAATCTAATCAAGTATTATTTAAGCATTTGAGTTGTTTGTTGTAGGTGGCTGGTTGGGGCCGTAATGATCCTGTAAGTTTAATCCACAAGTTAAAATGAAATTTAAAAAAATAACCCTGGAACTACAAATGTCTATTCTGGAATTTCCTAGGATGAGGTCGAGTTTCCTGATTCGCTTCAAAAGCTTCAAGTTCCAATTCTAGACTATAATCCGTATTGTTATCAAGTAAATGGCTACATCAAGTATCCAGATTTTGCAGTGAATCCTGGTGAAATCCCGATTCTCTGCGCGGGATATTTGAACCGATGGCTTGATTCCGCACCGGTGAGTGGATATTCCTAAATATTTTTATAGCATTTTAACACGAGCCTATTAACCTGATTTTATTTGAACGCGCCCTGTTCCTATCAGGGAGATTCAGGTGGTCCACTGAAGATCTACGACGCGAAAAAGAGACAATGGACTCAGGTTGGAACTGTAGCTAGCGGTAAGTAACGAGTCATAAGCCTCCAAAGTGGTTGTGCTAACAAAATTCAAAGTTTTGAACAAATTGAATAATTTATGTTATGCAGGGGCTAATAAAGATCTACCTTTAATACTTCCCGAATATACGGATCCAGATTTTGCCCCTACAGATTTCGGCACAGCGTCAATTTATGAGGATGTGCAAAGTAGATACATAGTTGATTAAAATTTATAAGATGTTGGATTTGAAATGTGGATATTCTAAAAAATTCTCTCTCATTTTCCTACTTTTGAAGGATATCAAAGGTTTATCGATCACTATGCAAATAAGACTGGTGCAAAATGGTGCAGGACGGGATAAGATGATTCATGCATTTGGTACACATCATCAGATTGTCGACGAAGATATTTATTAATAACAGTTAAGTTAAAATATGTTTAAAAATAAATGGACAATATTTATTATATGTAAAATACCTGAATTACAAGCAACTTTATCAAGTAGGCATCTGTAAAATTTGCATTTTCTCCGGATGCGAAGCTTTTACATGTTTAGTCATCCTCGACCTGAGAGGGAACACCTTCGCACAATATTCACAGGGAAAAGCTATCTTGGGCCCGATAAAGTCATCCCGGTATTCCCTCACTGTGCACTTTCTCACCACTTCTGGATCCGTTTCAGGCACCTTCTCTTTGTGTGCACTTTTCCTGTGCCTTTTCAAGTTAGTCTGGTGCTTGTAAGCCATCTCGCAAAATTCACACTGGTACGGCCTCTCGTCGCCGTGAACATTGGCATGTTTTAGAAGTTGTTCTCTACTCGAGAAAGCCTTTCCGCAAAGGTCACAAACATAAGGTTTTTCCTTGGTGTGAGTTCTCATGTGCGTCTTAAAACCGCTTCCAAGAAAGGGATATCGCTTGTCACAAATTGGACAAACCCTTGGTCTTGACTCCAGCTCGGGATGGTGCATCATGATTATGTGCCGGTTGAGAGATCGCTCTGATGTAACTTTATGTCCGCAAGTGGAACACTCAAATTGCTCTCGGAGTTCGAGAGGAACATGTGTCTTCAGATGTTGACGAAGGTTTAATTTGCCTGGAAATTCTTTTCCGCATGTAGGACAAGCACAGGGAATTAGTAGTTTCTCTTTTCTGTAAGTAGATCTCGCTTCGTACACATTTGGTTCTCCAGCTGCGACAGAAGCTTTCTTCTCGTCAGCGTTTTTATGAAGCCACATATGACATCGGAGATCACCTCGAATTTTAGATGCTGGTTTCCAGCAGCTTTCGCAAAGACGTCTTGCTTCAGGATGGCAGCGTTCTATGTGGGTTAGTGCGTAAAATGTGGTGCTTGCCTTCCCACAAAGGGGGCAATGGCGGGGAGTTTCTGAAAGAGGAAACAAAATCATAAAATTCTTGACGTGAGTGAATGAAAATATTTAATTAGGATTAAATATTATTTAAATCTCATCGTACTGTGATATCCAAATGTGTTTGCATGACAACTTGTGATATGCTCTTTTATCTCTTGAAATGAGTTGTAATCCTGGCCCTGGCCTTCCAGTTTCACAGAAAATGTGCAGTATTTCTCCAAACATTGCATGCTCTGGCCGTAAATTAATCGTATTCCCGTGTTTCGGTGAAAGAGTAGCTCGTCGCTGAGCTTGATGATGTTGACACAGCCAACTTTTCTATGATTCCAGTCTGGGGGTAGTTTCCTAACTTGAACTCTTGTCGACTTGAGAGTATTATTGCTGGGACCACCAGTCAACTTTTTCAATTGGTCAGGTGTGAACCCTCCAGCTGCGAGTGCGGCTGCTCTTTCTTCGGAATTTTGGTGTGACCAATTATGGAGTTTGGGATCAGTACGGAACAGAAATGGTTTCCAACAGGACTCGCATATTATCCTCCCTTCGGGGTGTGATTTTCGAATGTGGGCGACAGCGTAAAAGGTGAGGTTCTTCTTGTGACAAAGTGGACATGGGCGAGGAGTTTCTGGAAGAGAAAAAAACATTTGTTAAATCATTTAAGTTTTTATGCTAATGAAAATGCACTTGGTATTTAAACGTAATATTTCTCTTACTGTGGTATCCTTTCGCCTGTGCTGTGCGTGAACATCATTAATGTGCTCCTTAATTTGTTGGAACGTGGTGTAGTCTGTGCCGCTGGTGGAAAATTGGCACCCTTTCTCAAGACATGTGAATTTCTCTCCGTAGAACAGTCTTATTCCAGAGTTGCGGTAAAAGAGAAGTTCTTCACTAAGTTTTATAATTTGCATACTTCCAATTTCTCGATGATTCCAGTTCGGTGGTAAGTTCCGTCGTTTTCCTTTTGACTTGGAATTATCTCTTTTCGCTAAGACTTTGGTTGCTGGCTTCGTTTGTCTAAGTTTCATTTTTCGTGATGATCTTCCTTTTGATGAAGCACGGGGTCGAGGTCGACTATCTTCAGAACAACTTGATAAAACTTCATCCGCCGAGGAAATTGAAGCTTGGGAAACGTCTGAAAGTTGATTGTCTGTATCCGCATCCTCATCCTCTGTTAATCTAGATCTTTTAGTGGAAGTTAGGGTACAACTTCTCCTCAACCGACTCCGGTAATTCATTTCCAAGTTTTCATCCGGTTTCACATTCACACTTTCTTCATTCCGGCGTCTTTTATTGCTTCGATTTCTCGCTCTCCGTCCAGATTCGTTACAAATCACATTTGGAATGGAAGCCAGTTCACTTTCAAGTTCACTGTTGGGATTGGATTCAGTTCCTGACAAGAAAGTTTCAGTGCCTTGGTTGAAACATGGACTTTCTTCCCCATCTGGATGTTCCATGGTTTCTGAAATAGCATTCCCTTCAACACTTTCTTCTCCATTCGAATGTAATTCGTCTTCCACTTCATTTTTAACTTTGACACAATCCAATCCTGGCAAATTTAAAAGCAGAAAACGAGAATACAAAACTTACATTAGTCACAATTTCGGTAATCAAGTACGTAATTTTAATTTTACAACAAATGACAAATCATACTGAAGAAACTTACGCAAAACAAGTTTGTTTCGAACCAGCAAACCCACATCTTTGAAATCCTGATGTTTACCATTGTTTGCCGTCGTCAATGACTCGGATTGATCACTCATAAGCAAATTCGTCAAGTTATTAACATGATCTTTTTGGAAATCCTGGAAAATAGACAGAATTACCTTCAACATTCACAATTCACAACAAATTGTCTTTCATTCAAAAATTTCTACGTACAATGTAGGTTGTAAGTTAATTTAATTACCAAATACTGGTGAATCTTCCTCTCAAGCTTCAAAATATCCACAAGAATATTATAACACTGGTGACAAGGCGACAGCTGACAATTGTAACCGCTTACATTTTGGACATCAGTGCCCATGCCCATTTCTTGGAATTTCTCCATAATTTCCACAGCAAACTTTGAATTATTCTCCTCCCCCTCCTCCTCCTCCCCATCACCAAATTCACTCCAAACATTACTCTCTTTCTCCTTAAACAGAAGTTTAAGGAAAAGTTCGAAAGCTGTTGTGAAATCAGGATATTTATGGTCATTCGCATTTTCACTTGAATTTGAATCTGAAAGTTTGGTATTGCATATTATGCACGTGTCACTCTTTGCCTCCATAATTAAATATTAAACGTTAATTGATTAATTCGTTTTACAAAAAAAATCAGGAAATATTTACAGTCAAAAGGTGACAGCAATCATAAAAGTTGAAAGTAGCTGCTGATTTGCTTTGAGAAATACAAAATATGAAGAACGAGAATATAAGCAGAGAATCTTCTTCTGCTGAATATTATTACAGAGAAAAATGAAAAAAAAACATTTCCCGCGCTGCAAATGGGGAATATAGAGTCTTGTCTTATTTCTATGCAGAACCTTTGTTCATTTTTCACGGCGTGTTTTTGGTTCTGCATGAATTCCATGTGGAAAGGAGCAATGACCTAATTTGGGAAATGAACTCTTTACCACACTGACAAAGGGATGATTTGCACTGGGACCATAATTGCCTCGAATCTCGTTCTAACTTCGCACCACTGCCTCACCTAAATCTACCACACAATGAACTTTTACGATTCGTGGAAGCCAAAGGGTTGGAACTGGGAAGGAGTCGAATGAGAACGTGACATATTACCCGGCTGATATTAAAGTTACGGAAAAGTTAGTCTTGAAAAATCCTGGACAAGTTTTCCCAGTTGAAGACATCATTTACAACAACAGATACGTTTACGGATCTTCCTGGGATGAGTCCCTTTTCGATTACCTCGTGCTTCTGAAGGTGACTGCAGATTTTACCACTTCTTCCAGCAAATTCCAGCCTATTTGCATTCCAGACGAGAAATTCGAGGAGCTCGACCTTTTTAATAAAATTGCAGTCCTCTACTGAGCTGGAACTCAGCCAGACTACCCTCTTCGAGTTATTGGTTAGAACCCGAAACAATTCATTCGGATTGCGGAATGAGGACAATAGCGATTGTCTTAACAAGTGGGACGGTGTCAAGGGAAATCGGAGAGTTTTATGCACTTGAATTTATCAAGTTCAAATTGGTGTCCCTGTATTTTTTATTGTTTTTCTTACAAAACTCTTATTGTCGGTATATATCTTAGTAATGCACTGTTTTGATTCCTTTGTCACTTACTCTTTCAGGATTCGTACGAATTTTCCTCTAATTGTTTCATCTGAGAATACGTCCTACCTTGTCGGGATTTCGGCAAAGAGCAATGGCAATGACAATACTCAATACTTTATTTTGACAACTTAGTGTGTAAGCAGTTAGCAGTTCCTACTGCGATATATTTAAAATTATACAACCCAAAATGATTTACAAATATGCGATGATGTCACACTGTCACACCCACATTTCCAGACCATTATAAATATCTCGAGCATCAAGCCAAAACTCCACTGTAGCAAATGGTGCAAATCGCCGTTGACGAAAATAGATTTAACACTTCACGAATTTCCTGTTCCTGACGATTTGTTTCCACTTGGAAGCTGGCCCCCTTTGGTGCATATCCTTTGGACGATCCTAACTTCTCCTATAAAAAGGAGGATTTCGAAAAAATCGACTGTACATGCGGAAAGAGTAATCCAGCAGGTATATCTGGGAGGATTGCAGGTGGAGTGGAAGCTGTTCCGTATGAATTTCCGTGGATGGCCGCGATGGCGGGTGGCTTCACTTATGGATGCGGATGATCAATTATTAATGACAGGCTAATTTTAATTGCGTAATTGCATCGATAAAAGGATAATTATCAGAAGTTTAAAAGAATGCGGAAAATATTATGATAATTTTTGTTGGAGTTATTGCCTGTTAGGCACGGATCGGTTGGAATTGAACGTTCAGGATGTCCTGGTTCCACTAGAAAAACTAAAGATATCACTAGGCGCTCATTTTTTGAAACAAGAGGACGACCCTCGCAAACATGTAGTTATTAAAATCAAGAAAATCCGAATCCATCCAGACTGTCTGACATCACTCCGCGAGTAAGACATTTTAACTGGCACAAATTCATAACCAGCAAAACATTTCAGATTTTTGGTGGCCAACGCCCAACAAAAACTTTCGTTGTTAATTGTTCCTCAAATTTTTAGACATTGTTATAATGCAACACATGATATTGGTGATGAGTGTGCTCATAAGTTCGATTAACTAATTTCGCTTAGTTCTAAAATGCTGCTTAACAAATTACATTTTAAATTTTCTTGTATTTAGCTCTAATTGGGCTAGAGGAACCATTGACATTGTCCAACTCACCTTAAGGTCTTCGGTCAGTTTGTATACCGAAGCGAGTGAGCAATGAGCAATTTGGAAATTGTTGGAAAGATGGAAACCGTACGATCTTATTTAATTTATTTTGACCGTTTTACATGTTGTGTTCATTCGGAATGATTACTGTATCCCTTTCTGAAGGTTGCCGGTTGGGTTCGCACAATTCCTGTAAGTGTGAAGTGACTAAATGACAAACTCTTGTAATTTAGTCATTATAAAATTAAGATAAAATGATGAATTGGAATACCTAAACTGTTAACAATTTATGAACTTGAACATTTGCATTCATTTCAGGATATTCCTAGTAGTGCCAGTGATGAATTGCGTATTTTAAAATCGAAATTCCAATTCAAGAAATTGAGTATTGCACAGACGTTGCTGGCTTTGATGCATATCCTCCAGTATTTCTGAAAGTAATGGATCTTCCTACAATTTGTGGAGGAACTTTGAATGAGTTGAAAGACTCTGGACATGTTCATATTTAATTTAAACATAAATTTTACCATGATCTTGTAAGAAAGTATTACAAAAAATTCAATGCCTTGTCTGGATTGTGAATTTTGTAGGGGGATTCCGGAGGGCCTTTGAGTATTTACGATAATGGTAGATACTTAAAATTATTTTTGCAGAGTATCTCGATTTCATTGCGTACCACTCAAAAGAAGTCAACGCAAAGTGATGCAAGACAACATAATTTGTAACCTAAGTTTCAAGTTCCAACTTTCAGCGGAGTCAAAACCTGTACTTTAATTCATTCCTTGATTTTTTTGAACACGGTCCAGAGGTTATATTGAGCTTTAGGTAGAGAATGGAGTGAATTGTGAGAAAGTATGAAGCAACGACGGAGGAAGCGAAGTTGGATATTATACATGTCGAACTTACTAACTTGGCGAAGGTTGCAAAGCTTGTGGCCTTGGAGTTTTCAATATTTTACGAAAATGTATACCTAAAGCTATATTTCTTGAGAAATCAGTTGTACATTTTCTGGTTTATTTTGGTCTGGAATGTTCTGGGACCATGCCAAATTCCAGGTATAAATTACACAACAAAGTAATAAAATGTTCAATAACGACAGAACATTAATTAATTCCACTATATTTATTCTACTCGACGAGGAATTGAAGTTGCAGTTTGTCACAACCTTTTAAATTAATAAGGCAATGTTTGAACGGATTGGGAGGACATTTTTGATAATTAATTTATTAATAAACCTTTTAAATTCTCAATTCAGATTCCTACATTTTATGTAAAACCTTGAAATGAACTTATTTCTCATTGTGCACCTACTCACATTCTTCATGTTCACGGAGGCTTGTATAAAATTCATTCCTGATGAGCGCAAGAGGGACCAATGGGATAATCCAAGAGCTCCATGGGAAGCATTTGGAGTGAAAGCCACTAGAGATTTCGCGCCTGGTTGCGGTAAGAAAAATTCAAAATAAAATGAAATAACATTTTGATAATAAAATTGATTATCCCAGAGTGTGGCCAGCGTCCCGATGGAAATCTTCCCTGGAACCTCTTCATCCACGTTGAAAAAGTAATTGACTACCACACGGATAAAGGGATGATTTGCACTGGGACCATAATTGCCTCGAATCTCGTCCTAACTTCGCACCGCTGCCTCACCTACATCAACCACACAATGAACTTTTACGATTCGTGGAAGCCCAATGGTGCGCAGGAGAACGCGATATATTCCCCGGCTGATATTAAAGTTACGGAAAACTTTGACATACAAAATCCTGGGCAAGTTTTCACCGTTGAAGACATCATTTACAATAATAGATACGCTTACGGATCTTCCTGGGATGAGCCTCCTTTCGATGACCTCGTGCTTCTGAAGGTGACCGCAGATTTTACCACTTCTTCCAGCAAATTCAAGCCGATTTGCATTCCAGACGAAAAATTCGAAAAGCTCGACCTCTTCGGAAAAGGTGCTGTCCTCTACGGAGCTGGGACTCGGTCAGACTACCCGATTCGAATTTTTGGCGAGGACCCTGAGCACATCATTTGGATTGCGGAGGACGCCGCTAGCGACTGCCTTGATAACGTCGATGGAAACGAAAATCGGAGGGTTCTATGCATATATGTTGAGCACTTTAAAAACACACTTTGCGGCCCAGTAATTATTTCTTCACATTTTGCACACCAATTGTCTTCAATGTAGGATTACTATGACTGTATGTTTCGTTTACGACCTTCTCTTTCAGGATTCTTACGGATCTCCATTGATTGTTTCACCTGAAAGAACTGCATACCTTGTCGGGATTGCGGCAAAGAGCATGGACGATGAGACTTATGACAAATACTCAGCCCTTTATTTTGACAACTTAGTGTGTAAGCAGTTCCTACTGCGATATATTTAAAATTATACAACCCAAAATGATTTACAAAAATATGCGATGATGTCACACCCACATTTCCAGACCATTATAAATATCTCGAGCGTCAAGCCGAACTCCACGGTAGCAAATGGTGCAAATCGCCGTTGAAGGAAGTAGATTTAACACTTCACAAATTTGATAGTCCTGACGGATTAGCTCCGCCTAAGAAATGGCCCCCATTTGGTACATATCCTTGGGACGATCCTAACTTCTCGTATAAAAAGGAGGATTTCGATACAATCGACTGTAATTGTGGAAAGGGTAATCCAGATGGTAAATCTGGGAGGATTGCAGGTGGAGTGGAAGCAGTTCCCTACGAGTTTCCTTGGATTGCCACGGTTTTGGCTACATGGGAAGATGGTTTCCGTTTTGGATGCGGAGGATCAATTATTAATGACAGGCTAATTTTAACTGCGTAATTGCATCGATAAAATAGATATTCACACAAGTTTTTAAAAAATGAATGGGGAAAGTATTGTGATATATTTTGTAGGGCGCATTGTGTCTTGGACCCGAGCCGGTTGGCATTGAACTTTCAGGATGTCCTGATTCCTCCAGAAAAGGTAACGATTGAACTAGGTGCTCATTTTTGGAAACAAGAGGACGACCCTCGCAAACATGAAGTTCCTAAAGTCAAGAAAATCCTAATTCATCCGGACTATCTGGCATCACTCCGCGAGTAAGACATTCAAACAAATACAAATTCGAAACCACCATGAAGCATTTTAGGTGTTTGTGAAAAACAAAAACTTTCGTTGTTGTTCCTCAAATTTTTTGTAGACATTGTTATTTTAAAATAAATGATGTTGGTGAGTGTGCTCAAATTTATAGTTAACTTTTCGCTTAATTAATTTAAAAATTCTGGTTAATAAATTACATTTTAAGGTTTGATTGTATTAGCACTAGTTGAGCTAGCGGAGCCATTGACACTGTCCAACTCACCTACGGGTCTTCGGCCAGTTTGCATACCCAAGCGGGGGAACAATTTGGAACTTGTTGGAAAGATGGCAACTGTAAGATCTGATTTAATTTATTTTGTGACTGGTTTGGATACTAATTTCATTATTACCTGTTTCTGAAGGTCGCCGGTTGGGGTCGCACAAATCCTGCACGTGACAAAGACAAGCCTTTACTTTAACGAACATTATATTTAGATAGAATGATGACTTGGAGCACTTAATAATTTAGAAGATTTAACTTTTGCATTCATTTCAGGATGTACCTGGTACTGCCAGTAATGAATTGCGTAAAATCGAAGTTCCAATTCAAGAAACTGAGTATTGCACAAGAGCTGCTGGCTTTGGTTCCTATCCAGAATTTCTAGAAGCAAAAGAACTTCCTATTATCTGTGGAGGAACTTTGAATGCGTGGAAAGATTCGGGACATGTTCGTATTTAATTTAAACATTAATTTTACCGTGATCTTGTAAGAAAGTGAATTACAAATTAAAATTCAATTTGCCTTGTCTGGATTGTGAAATTTGTAGGGGGATTCCGGAGGGCCGTTGAGTATTTACGATAATGGTACGCAGCAGTGGACACAGGTGGGAGTTGTTAGCACTGGTATACATCATATTTTTCAATAGTTTTAACATTTAACTAGAATCCTTCTAAATAAACTAATTATTGGGGGAAATTGGCAGGGATTGAAGGATATATAGATTTATATAACGATACTAGTACTGGGAAATTGTACTATTGTGATACTGAAGATGAAGAGGAAGCAACACCAGGGGGCGGAACGGTTTCTAACAAAACAAAATTAACCGGTCCATTCTTTGACGACAACAATATTTCTTACTGCAAAGAAGGTGTAGCAGCAGCATTCTACGAGAACGTTTTAAGTAAATACATACTAATCACCAAAATTTTAAAATGTGTGTTGAGTTAAGCATGTTTTTATCAATACTTCAATTTTTGGCAGAGTATCTCAATTTCATTGAGTACCACTCGAAAGAAGTTAAGGCAAAATGGTGCAAGACATAATTTTTTTTTAGCTAACTTGCGAGTTTCTAGATTTCTATCCTGCAAAAACTTTAAGTGTATTTACACGGGAATCTATGGACGCACACACACAACATATCCATTTAGTATTGTTTTATCTACTAATTTTGAAACTTTGATGTTCTTCTAAATAAAGCACATAAAATAAATTATCTCGGATTGATTATATCAAACATATACTTTCCTCTGACCTTGAGCTAGGGAATAAAATCAGGCCTCAGATTTCAGTTACCTGAAATTCAAGCCAGTTCAGGTCAGGTCCGCCCTGAACTGAACCTGAAATTTTCAAAACGACCTGAACTGAACCTGAAATTTTCAAAACGACCTGAACTGAACCTGAATTTGTGGACCTGAATTGAATTGAAATTTTT
>JAQFZW010002555.1:0-16652 GCA_034687055.1 Heteromurus nitidus | reverse complement strand
TTAGCCTACTTCCCTTTATGGTAATGTATGTTTACTTTCTAGCTCCCAAAGAAGTCCCAATTCCCACTGAGAAAGAAAAGACTCAGCACTGAAATGACAGAAGACTTACTTTGTCCTCAGGATCTCAACACATATCCATTTAATTCAGAATCTTTGACGCAGGTAAGAAAAACTTCATCTACATAATTTCTCCTCTGCTCAATTTTCTTGTCAAATATGACATATTATGAATGCTCGTGTTCATTAACACTGAGCTTGAGAAAAGCGAGGAAAAACGTAGTTGATTCCTAATTTACTCTCGGAAGCAAGTCAAGAGTTACGATAAAAAATTACTTTTTCCAGATAACAACTGCAGTCAACGAGATGTCTGTTGATGGGACAAACGGGGAGGAGAAAGTCAGTGACATTTGAAGAAGAAATTGTGAAATATAACAAGCAGCTTCCTCCCTTTTTAATTAATTAAGTTTCGACGTTTTGTATTAGAGGAGACTGTATATGCTCAGGTTGACGACGTATCTCAGCTAGTTTTTTCCGACTCCATGGGTAGAGCTTTCAGAGCATGTTTACAATGTAAAAAATAATTGAACACATTCTTCCAATCAATGATATGGAACAACTTCGTATCACGACGAAAGTACAACTACACAGAAATTTTTCTCCCTTATATGCTTGGGAATACACACACTTAAAATGAGTCACAAGTCACAATAATATGCCATCAACAGCGTGTTATACGCATATGCTTTCACATAAAACTGACTTTCCCTGAGCTTAGCTAACTTACCTTTTATAGTGACATGTCTGGGTAAACGTGAAATTAGAAGCTGAAACTGGAAGAGATTTTCGAATTTAATCAATTATCCGTACTCAAACAAACCACAGCGCAGCCACACGATGTAATGAATTGTACTCGGTTACGTACACGTTTTCAGTCAAAGTGCCAACATGATTCGCTAAACGCCCCATGTCATCATACTAACAATAAATGAATGTAGTTAGCAGAGTGATTTCCATTTAATCCCTGGACAAAGGATCACAACCGTTAGTCACGCATACGCCATTCTCGTCACACAATACACAATAGTAATTTAGGACAAAAGGCAATAATTAATGTAAAGTGAGAATTCATACATATATTTGTGCCTTTATTTGTAGTAAACAAAGTGTCTGGAATGACAGCAGCTGCCTGCTGCTGATGTCATTCTTCATTTCACAAAAACACAAGGGCTTATATTCTCCACGTACAAATTCGAAAATACAGAATATTTATCTAAATTTACATATTTCCACAGTGCCGATATTTTAGAGTACGGTCTATCTATCACATTTAAAAGTAGATAATATACGATGTCACAACTTCACATGAAATAAGTGTATTGCAATAATAATATTTGGTAGGAAAACACGATCAAAGTAAATGAATATTTATTGGAGCACGCAAATTTTTATATATGTACACTACATGAAAAGTAGGCAGTTGCCTTAAACAATGAAAATTAGTGCCTTTCAGCAGAAACTTTTGGGAACTTTTACTTTACAACAACTCGCTCTTCTGAATTGCGGGTTTCATGTTGTTTTAATTACGAGTGAGAGGATATCAAAGGGAGAAAAAAACAAGAGAAATCCTACAGTTTGATGTGCCAAAGAACATATTATATAAAATGGAACATTTTAGGTAGGTCATCATTATTGAATATACAGACTCGGTTTTATGCCTGAATTAGTCAAACACATATTTAGCTGGTAAAAATGTTTTTTAAAGAGCTTGTTTTTTCTCGTTTCGCTTTTATTCCACGTTTCAGGGACACATAGAGAACCTCCCTTTTTACCCTTTTCTGATTCCACTTTCTATGCCGTCAAATGTTGGTTTTATATAAATTATGTATCTTGTTTAGTCGTCATAATTATTTGGAATAGTCAGGTGTTAAAGATGTACATGTAAAGGTTTGTTTGTGTTTGTGTTACCGATAATTTGTGATTTTAAAAATCGCATTTTAATTTAATATTCTATTCTATGGTAGTTATCAATTATACCAAATTATGGATAGACAATGGATTCAGATTTTCCCTTGGAATGGAAACGCGAGTTTTTTTACAAACTTAGAGAATATACTTAAATCTTAAGTTTTAGCACCGATAAAATTGTACCGTGAGCCCTTCAATTCACATATAAAAATAATGTGAAGAAAAATAAAGATATGTTGTCCTTTTTTGTATTTTGCTTTCGCTGACGATTACAAGTTTATTCGGTTTTGCGACATGAGTGCGTATTTAATTATTTATATCGTGAGAATTCACTTTTCAAACATTCATTAATTTGTATGCACAATATATATATATTATGACTCCATACATCACGTTTCTATATTTTAGGTACGGTTTATTTCGTGCACGTGTTGGAAATGGTGAGTATAACACAATATAGTCATCCATCATCGGTGCTGACAAGTTTACCTTGATCCTGATATACATATATACGTTTTACGAAAAATGTTATTTGTGCTTTCAATGCAATTACCCCTAAAACCCTATCCATTATTCTGTCGACCTATATTTTAAGACTCTGTGACCGGAAGAAACTTCCTGTTTTGATGTCAACAAAAAGAAAAAACTTTCTCTTAATCACCAGATCATATTCACATCAATTCTGTGCTATTACGAATTATTACAAAAAGTCGATTGTGAACTTTCACCGAGTGTGGTGGAAAGAGTGATTTCTGGATTTGCGAGAATCGAACAATATTTATTTTGTGTACTGAGTTTGTGAGACTTTTCAATAGAGTATTCACCTGTTCTACATTGTATACAGAAAATATTATCTACTATATGTGCTCATTGGAAATTTTAAGCGTATGAGTTTTCACTGTTTCGCACATTCCCAGTGCATATCTCTGTACTGTACAACGTCGCTTCCGTTTTGGGTTGAACTTTTCGGCTTAGCCTTTCCATTTCCATCCCATAGTTTTAGCATTAGATTTCCCACACTATTGCTCTTCCGGCAGAATATTTTTTTCTGGAGAAACGAATATGGTTTATGACAGAGGCACGCCATCATCACTTTTTCATGGTGACTGACTACAGACAACTTTGTAAACCGTGGCGTAGATCCTGAGTTGGCGAAATGTAGAACCTCTCTACCACATCACTCAGCTCCCCACTGAATCATTGCCCCATTGTGTAAAACCGTAGAAGAACTTGATAACTACCGTAACCTGTACACCTACTTACTATATGCCCTGTTGAACCTGAACCTTGGCATTTTTGCCATATCATGTCATCGTATCATCATTCCTTTTATGTTCCATACTCTTATTCTCTCTATTTATACATACACTTTGTGTGTGGGTTTTTTTGGGTTTATTTCGTTGACTGTTTAACATTATAATCTAGCAAGGCAAGTCCAACCCAAAGGAAGTAAAGGTCCTTGACTGTATTGAATAATAGTTCTAAGGCCCATCGTACTCGGAGCTCCTTCAACTTTTTCCTGTTGGTACAGTAAACGAGAAGCAAAGTATGCATTATGTTCCCTACGAGGAAGTTGATTGAGAATCCAACACACCACGTCAACGTTGTCGCGAGGTTGTTCTGTGGAAGGAAAAAATTTCACATATATATAATAAAAGTAATGATAAAACTCAGTGCCTGAATCACCTCCTCTTGTGAAAATAAAAAATGATGTCCCCGTCATTCCTTCCCCTCCCCTCCGTCTTGAAGAAGGAGTGAGTATGGAAGTGGGAACGATATGTCATGACAGTGCCATGACAGGAAATCCTACCGTTGTCTACTTTCTCTCTCCCTCTGTTTCTGACAAAAGTGTCCTGTCTGAGACTACATGGTGAACTCGCCGTTGACAGAATGAAAAAGTTGAGTCGTAAATCTTGTGGATGTTTTGGAGATTTTTCAACGAAAACACGTTGACAAGTAGCAAACACGAAAAAAAGAATACTGCGGAATCATGAGGTATAACTTATTGGATACGTGTATGGTTTCATGCTGGAGAAAGGGCAAATATTTGCATAAACTCTAACCTACATGGTTGGTTTCAATTGTTCAATAAGCTTTCCCTTTCCCCTTTCTCATTCTATGTAAAAAAAACTCTTATATATCCAAGTACATTTCGATGTCTCACATTACGAATACATCAGCGACCGATGAAGATATATTGTGGGTGGTGAGGTGATGAATACACATGTGGCACATTTTATTTTATTTTAGAAAAAACATGGACTTACCTCAAAAATCCCTGTGTAAAAGATTGCTGCTAGAACTGCCTCTACCAAGTTTACGAACATTCCCTGAAGACCCCACAAGCAGTCTGAATAACAAGGAAAAATTGAATATCAAATATGATTTATTGATCCTTGCGTAAAACAGTGGAAGTGGGGGAAAGCAAGATACATATTTTCCAAGAGAAATTACAAAAAGTATTAAGCGGACAGTTTCATTACAGACATGAAAGTTGACTCTAGAAAGTTTCCTGGGGCAAAAAGTGACTTGCTAAAGTAGTATTGTAGTTTAGTATACCTCCCAAGCCTTGGGATAACGCTTTTAGCAACTTTATATCGACTTGTAATCCATTACTGATCTCCATTAAACAATTTAAGATATAAAAGTTTGTTGGTTGAAATCCATGGACGTTATCGTACGTCATTGCCGTGATGGATCATATCATAAAAGGGAAAACCATGTATCTCGATCTGATTGACATTTGGAAGAGCTATTATCCATGTAATCTTTGTATTTTCAAGGAAAACTCTCATGATAAAATGAAAATTATCAAAGAAAAGGTCTTTTCACGACATTTTATGTAATCGAAGCATTAAAGCTAGTAATCCGAGACGGGCATCTTGACAATGACCCTCGAAAACTTACTGTGAGTCATGGAGTTCCCAGGAAGATATGGATTATTCGAGACAGGGCAAGGCTTCTCATCTTCTTGGTCCTCTTCTTCCGATCTTACAATTCTACTTAACATATCGTCATCATTATCTCCTAAAGGGGAAGTCGCAGCGAGGGTGTCTGTCACGTGCATCCCTCCACCCCCATCATCCAACGGTTCAATATCTGACACATCACCACCTAAAATAGCAGGGTATCCTTCACCACCCAAACCCACCACCGGATTGTCTAGTCCAGCAATAGCACCACATGACGAAGACGTAGTTGCACAGTAACAATTTTCACAATCTGCATTATGACAGGAGTCTGATTTGACAAGTGGCTCGCGTCTTTGCTCCTGTCTGTAGCAACTCAGCCAGTACCAATACAGGAAAAAGGAGGACGAGCCCAGAAACTGCAAAAAAAAACATATAGAGAGCCCACATATAAGAGACAAAGTCAAAGAAAATTTGAAACTAGGACAGGAACCAAAGTTGTGAGAAAAACATGTCAAATTGAATTTTGTACTGCAGTCTTTCCCCACTTTCTCCCTCTCTCTTCATCATGCCTTCAACCCTTCCAAAACTTGTCAAAAACAAAAAAACTTTTCTTCCACGCAGAGTCTCAAAATTTGAAGAACACAAACGCTGCTGGTGGTCCCTCGGTCATCATATATATATATAATGTATATGCCCGAGTTAGCTCAAAAATAGATCTAATTTCAAATCAGTCAGTCAACGTATGTCATCAACAATACATAAATCAAAAGGACGGGGAAAAAGGTCAACAAGTAATTTGCAGTGAGTGAGCACATTTTTTGAAGAGGAGAACTTACAAAGGAAAAGTAGCAAACTATGGCGGCGGCCAGATGGGGGTCGCAACCACCGCATGGGCTAATCATCATGATGACAAAGAACGATAATGGAGATTGGATATATCGAGCTCTCAAACGGTACTCGACGGATGTGAAGCGTTATTTTTTTCTTATTAATTTCGAAACGGGTGTTTATAAAAAGTTCACGTGCATCCCGGAGATTGTGCAGATGAGATTTTCCTCTGGATGAAAGAGGATGACGATGAGACGTTTCAGTCAAAATTAAGTTTGCAACCCATTTCGAAGCAATAACACTTTGAGAGGTTCACACAGCGGGTAGTGCTGCTGATGAAAGTTTTTTTTGGAGAAAACAACTACACCAATTGCAGATCCACCCTGCGAGGAGTCCTCTTCTCAGGATCATTTTATCCAGTAGCTTTTGATCCAGCAGCTATAAATAGCGTGATATTGCAGGGGATCCAACTCACACAACAACTTGATGAGATGATGTACATCTTCACTATATTACATCCACACTACTAAAATAAACTTGACGGACATACTAAACTATAAAGCTGAGTACACACTTCTTGTTTTTCGCCATTGCCGACGGAGCGCATCACTTTCCCTTTCTCAGCGTAGTAGTAGTAGCAGTCTCCATTACACTATGCACACACCAATAAAACCGAAAAGATTTCTGACGAAACAGGAAATAACGTAAACCTTTAAAACAAAGAGTTCACTCTAGTTTTATCTTTTGCTTCGCGAAAATTTCTCTTCTTCTCTGCTCGCAACGGTTTTTATGTGTGTCCTTTCGGGAGCAGCTGCTGTCAAATACTGATGATGAGGAAATGGGAAAGACACAATTTTATGGAGACAGATATATATATGTACAGAGAGAGTGTTCGCTTTGCTCCACACACACACACACACTTTCTCCTCTTTTCTCTCTTCTGCTCTGCACCGCTCTGAGCACGACGGTGCTTGCTTGCCTTGGTTTGGTTTAGTTTAGAGCTTCTCTGGAGAATTGAGATGGAGAGCCCTACTGATCCTCCTGCATGCTCTTCTTCTTCCTCTCATACCAACACTTGTAAACAGACGGTTTTTTTCCTCCCTCGTATACACTCCGAGAAGGAAAAGCAGACTTGACTCCAGTCTCTGTAGTGATATTAGGAGTTGTGAAGACGAGGAAAAAGTATTTCACCTCCTATTTTCCTACTTTGTCTCTCACTCTCTGGTGGCTGGTGAAAGTAGAAAAAAGTATGCATGTGAAAAGGCTCTTATTGCAAATATGATTTCCAGTTTGATGTTCCAACAACGATTGTGTACTTCAGGGAGAGAGAGAGAGGAGGAGGAGGACATTCCACCCATATAGATTCTCTGCCTGACTCGTTCTGAAACTTCAACTTGGCTTTTGCTTCTTATTTATATCTACCTTTTTTCGGTGAGCATAATGCAAGCATGTCTGCATGCCCAAAGCACACGGACAAAAGTGTATATGTAGGAACTTGTTTTTGGTTGTATAGAAATGGGAAGAGTATATACTATCCTCCTCAATCCACTCACTTTCTCTTCACTATATCCAAGTTGGAGAAACATACATCAACCGGATATGGTGTGTGATGCATGCCAAAGGAAGAAAATAGCGATAGACGTTCACTGGTTGTATGTGGACGTGGACATATGTATACATATTCGTCATATATACTCAGCGAAGAGCCCAATGTTAAATACTTGGTATATAAATGGTCGTAATAGAGGAAACACGAAAACTGACTGCCGACTTGACTGCTGTGTAATAAATGACTCCACCTCCAACTGTTTTCCACTTTTTCCTCCAACTCACTTTCTCCTTTCACTCTTTCAATTCAACTCGTGTGATGCATTCGACAATATGCTGAAAAGCGTCTTGATATGTAATAATGAACGGAATCTACCCCAAACACTGTAGACACATACTTACATATATGCTCTAAAGAGGATGAGTAACCAAAGTCTTTTGTGAACGTGTGGGTGTAGTACGACGATCAGTGGCCGCAAAACTGGGAAAATTCCATGCACGCTATATGCACATAATATATGGTGCCACCTTATGATATGATAATGTGAAGCGAGTTCAAAGGAAACTGACTTGGATGTAAAGCAGGAGTAGAGGACGCCAGAAACATGGAAAAGTGGAAGACGTTCAAAGCAAAGTTTGTTTCTCTCAGTTTTTCACTCTTGTTTTCTTCACAGCGCGTGTTCACATCAAAAGTACATATTAACAAGGTTGTACTCTGCCAGTTGCACGCACCTCCATAACGAAAACTTCCATAATTATTACGACGGGAAGCTATAATCAGAGTTATTTTTATTCTCGTATCGGCTCCGGTTCATATATTGCTTAGCCTGTTTTTTCCGGATTTTAAAATGGATACGGAAAATGTTTTGAAAAAGAGAGCAACACATTGATGTCATTTCGTTTGAGGAAATGTTTGGAGTTGGGACATTCATTAGTAAAAGAGAAAGCAAAAAAAAAGGATTTTTTTGTCCACCTTAAACTTACTTGATTTTAACCTTTTTCTCTTGTGTCCATAATTGGATTTCATAAAAGGTGATACGAATGCGTGTCTCTGCACACTTCATAATGTTTTTTTTGAAGTGCGATGTGTTCTTTATCAAATTGCAACATCAACCTTTGCCATCTCACTCTCGCTCACCTCTCACATCTCCGCGAGAAAGTTGTACAGTTGCAGAGTGGAAGCTTTTGTGGAAGAAATTGAAAAAAAGAAAGGTTGTGAAACAAAGTGAGAACGTTTTTACTCTTGCTAAATGTAATTTCCACGAAGTGCTCCAAGCACACAAAACTATATATATATTTTAGTATTTCAACTTGAATTTACTTTACCTTTTATTCTAGCGTAAAAAAACAAGCGTAGGGAAAAGACACAAGGGAGCAGAGAGAGAGAGAAAGAGAGCAGTAGTAGTTTTGTGTGGCAGTGGAAGGTAAAGTGAACGATGGGGAAGGAGACAGAGAGCCTATATGGGTAAACTTACATTTCCTTCCTCAAAGGTAATGCAATAATGAGCACTGACTCCTGACATTTTTTGTGTGTTAATTGACACTCAAGCTACGCATTCAACCAGTCATTCGACTATTTTTTATTACTTGCCCTTTCCCCCCCCCTCTCTCTCTCGAAACCGGATACTCAAGAGAAGAAGGGAGAAGAGACAGCATGTATCAGCCTCTATTGAAACGTGACCATCACTTCTGAAGGACTACAGTTGTTCATGGGCATGGATATGGTTCATTTTACTGGAGCGTAGGTAGTGAGTGGAGACGAGGAGACCAGATAGACATTTTAGTTTACATGTTTACATATGAAAGCTTGCCATATATATTCATTCTCACGTAAAATAAAAAGGGAATGGTTTCAAGTGGAATGGCACTAGACAAATGTACAAGTGTTTTGAAGCTTGATATTATTTGTTCCCAATTTCCCAGCACTTAAAATATCTATGTTCTCCCGGCTCGAAACAGTGATTCGAACTCGGAGCGCAGGTGAGTGAATAAAAGGATCACGCGTCGGTATAAATGAAATGGGGGAATAAAAAATATATATCTGAAGCAGGAAGAGAAAGTGGGGCCAATACCTAAGCGTACGGGTTAGGTTAAGTAAAATATCTGCGAATTGGGAATGAGGAGAAAATATGAAAATAAAGTCAAGAAGGTTAATGTAACGAGAAATGAGGGGAATACGAGGAAAAATGAGAAATCCTATTCTCTTTTTCAACTTCATCTTCTTTCTGGTGCCTATTTTATTTTCCCTTTGCTTTCGGCATGGTGGCATTTCTCTTGTTCCTTGGGTTTTGTGTTTTTTACACACACTTTTCTCTCCCCGTTACTTTTTTCTTGATGCTTCAATGCTTCTGGCTACAAAAGGAATGAACGTCTGCTCCTCAAATTCGTTACGTTGTGTGTTCCCCCTCTCTCACTTTTCTCTTTCCCTTGTTCCTCTCTATTTCTCATTCCCTTTCTTTTGCCATTCTCATCAGGTAATTGCTTTCCCCGGAACTCGTATCACCAGAGAGAAACACATTGCCAGCTCACTCTCTTCCACTTAAAAGAAAGGACGGAGAAAGCGGTGCGGAACGTAGTGCGACAGAGGTGAGGAGATGGTGGTTACAAAGTGTGCAAAATTGCAAGCTAAGGTTTGGCAGTCGTCCCGCTTGCGTCCAATGTCAGTATACTTATCTGAGGAGAGAGAGAGAAAGCGCATATACACTGTGTCCACACACGTAACATCGCGTTTCCCTATCCGTCTCCGTCCCATGATGACTTTTTTTCCGCAGAAGGCATCACATTCCACATTTTTTCCACAGATTGTAACGAACTGGAAATGAGGCGAGGAGCCAGAAGCAATAAGACTTGGGATGTACTCTTCCAGGTAAACACACCGACATATCCACTATGACATAATGTGAGCAAGGAGACGAATGAAAGAGAAAAATTGATGTGTACAAGATTGAAGAAGAAGAATATAAGACAGAAAAAGGAGTGGAAAACACAAAGAAGCATATGAACAGGCACAAGAAAATATAAAAGAGAATTATACTCCAGCGAAATTTCCCTTTCTTTTAGACAAGGTGCTTCAATAGAATCTCTACCAAAATCATATGGATCTCACGATTCCATTGCTTACACGAACCTAAATGCATATGTGTATCCTACTCGCATGGCCGTGAAAGTTAGTAAAAAAATATCGTACGTAACGGAATATTGTGGTATTTTCTCGCTGTACTCACGTACAAATTCTTGAGAGTTGCGTGCAGAACTCAGAACACTTCAAGAATGTTACGTATAAGTTTAAGACATTTGAGGGCATTCGGTAGATGCATAGTCATAGTTCTGAATGAAATACTTGTATACATACTTCGAATTGAAAGCTTGAGAATACTTGGCATTTCTATTGCCGACTTTAGTAGGGGCATAAGCGAGAAAAAAATATGAAAAAGGTGAAAAACTTTCACCACTCATCATAGACGGAGTGGGTGAAAGCAAGACAAGAAATCCAGGAAAAAATTCTTTTGTTCCCAACTCTCTCTCCATTTAATTTCCTGATACATATAAAACAACGGGGCAATTCATATATAAAATGTGCAGAAGCACACAAAAAATCCTTGGGATATATGGATGGTGAAATAGGAAAAGTTAAAGTGATGACTAATTCGACGAATAAAGTAACTCTTGAATGAAATACGCCGTCCGGATGTGGATGGGACTCACTCAGGATGAGAAAACTTGGAGAAAAAAAATAAACTTTCTCGGGGAGTCGTCTGATGGGGAGGGCGAGGAGGAAAGAGTAAAAAGCCTACTCAAAGTAGTCTGGATGTGTAGTAGTGCAAGTGCTTAGATTGAAAGAAGCAAGGGAAATATGTATAAAGAGTAGTTTCTCCGTTTCCCTAACTTTTATGTTTCATACATTTTTAGCATAAAATCTCGTTTAAAATTATGAGAACTAAAAAATTGACGTGCTTTATTGGACCTGGGCCGACAAAGTGACAAAACTGGAAAGTATTTGAATATATATCATAAAATTGTGCAAAAAGTAGATAACATCTCGACTCCCATATCCGCTTTAACTTATTTAGGTACACACAAAATTGTGAAAGTTGATTGGAAAGTTGATAATTATTGCTGCTACATTTCATCCTGGCTCGGTGAAATCTCTACTCTGTGAAATATTCGATTACGACCATGTTCGAATCAATATGTATTTTCCCCTTTGAAACTCTTCCAATTAGCTTCACATCATTTGAAATTTCTTAGATGTTATTACGATTTCCAAAATTTTTCCACTTTCCCAACCAATCTTTCTATAATGATATATACTTTTCAACGAATTCTACGTAACCCAATAGTAATACCCATCTCTACGACAAGACTTATTTCTGGGTGGCCTTTATTTCATATATTCCATTCCCTCCGTTCCGTCGTCAGTTTAATTCCAATTTTCAACTTTCTCCTCTGCGCATCTATATTATCTTCTCTTATAACTGAAACTTTATTACAAAAGGTATACGATAGCTCATTATTTTCCCTTGACTTTGCATCTCCTCTGACTTCTCATACGTCTCACAGAGCCGAGAAGTGAAAGTATAAAAAACTCGAGGAAAAACGACTTGGCACTTGGCTTCGCTCACGGTATGACGATGACGACTTCCCATATCTCATTTCATCTACTTCCTTAAACATCACCATCGCCATGAGTCGTAGTCATGATGCTCCTTCCATCTTGACAAAAAAAAACTTACGAGGCAGAGAGACTTTCAGCATTACACATGTTTACACATTTCAGCAACTTCCATCTTCTGTATCACAAAAAACTTGCCCGTCATCTGGTGCGTGTGTAGTTTAACTAGAATTACATGTGTAATGTGCAACATCCCAGCTCCAGCTTTTCCCCTGGATTAATTTTGTATGATGCGATGACTGCTAGTCCTCGTCTACCTCCTAACGACTCCGAAAGTTTTATTTTTTGAGTTGTTTTGTGTGCTCAGCTCTTCCTTCCCGATGTTTCAGGTACTTAAAAACATTTTCCAGTGATGAGAGGAGGACGAGATGACATGAGAGTATAAAATGCCTTATTTGATTCGTTCCATACGCTTTACCTTACATCTTCCTCTCTAACCCCCCTTTTCTCTTCCACTTCCTCCATTTTAAATGTTGAGCTAGATTGCCAAGATATGATGATGTTGAGGATAGCTCTAATACTACATCCATAATATCCATTCTACCTGCCTACCTCTTCTTTAGACGCATTTCGTCTTTAGGATTATACTCAAATAAAAATTGACTCTAATGCTCACTCCTACCCTCAAAATGGATACAGTACGAAATGTTGCATGAAATTTTGTTAGTACTTCATCTAGCATTACATGGAAATCTGGCCAATGTCCGTCGAGTCCACATGATGATGCGTTCATTCTCCTTATTTTCGCTATTTTCGCTACTCCCCACATTTCCCTACTCCCACGTTTAATCTCTGAAATGAGTGAAAATAAGCAAGGAAATTGTGTGGCCGTTTTTCTTGCCCATTTCCACTTGTCTACCTTTTGCGTTCCACATTTTATAACATTATCATCAGAATTTCAACTCGGGAGAGGAAAGGAAACGCATACATACCGACTATACAACACAACTAAAACCACTTGGTAGGCAGTAGGCACACATCCAGACACACATTCGTTCTGGCATCTATATGGTGTATGGTAAACGCAGCATAACCAGAAAAGGAATGTTTCGAGGGTCGTGGCTCGAGTGTAGCACGAAAACCGCAACCACAAAACAGGGGGCTACTACTTGAATAAAAAAACGGGTGCTGCTATACGCCATACCACATGAGCAACTTTTACTCTCTCTCTCTCTCTCTCTCTCGCCGTACGTAGATATATGGGAGGAAAACATGCTCAAACTATATATTCATTTTCCTCAGCAGCATGCTTTTTCTGTGTCGAGATGAAACACAGACATCAGATCCACATTAAAGCACTACTAATAACAAATGAGCAATCCTAAATGTCCTCCTCTTTTTATTTCACTTTCCCTCTCTCCCCCCGAAAACTTTCTCCTGCCTGACTAAAAGGGAGATGGAGAGAGAGAAAAGTAAAAGCAGGGCGCAAAGCATTCAAATAAGTAACTACATTTTCTCCGTAATAAGTTAAAATAACAGGCCTTGAGCTGTGTTCTTCGTCTCCTCTGTCCCCTGCATTATTATTACATTTTGGTTGCTTTTTGCAGGGCAGAGATGTGTTGTTGGCGTTTTCATGTGGCTTCGTGGAGTACTCGCTACCGAAATGGTGATGGTCTTTGGTCTAGGTAGCGGTGTGGTAGAGAGAGTTGACGACGGCAAATGGGATTCCTATCTTCCCCCTCTCCCTCCTTTATTCTACTCAGCATTTTCCTAAAGTTTTTGTCAGTTTATGATGAGTGCCACCCACAACAAACCCAGAGACTTTTAGTGAGTCTTGTTTTTCGCTACTGTGTTTAGTAGAAGTTGTGTCGTAAGTCTGTTGCATAAGATGGTTGTGTATGTGTGAGTGTGTGCATGGTTGGTTGGTTGCATGTCGTCTACTTCTTCCTCGCTTGCATGAATCCAATCCTGGAAATTTCACTTTGTTCTCAGCCTCTTCTCTCTGTCCTTGTTTCTCCTCTCTTCTCAACTTGGATCTTCTCGGCTGTGGCTGCATTTCATTTCATCATCATCATCCTATCTCCCGTAATCATATGTACGCTTTCACTTTCCTTCTTATTACTCGCTGGATCATCGCTTATTACAGAGTAATAATTCTATGAAATCCTCGAGCTGAAAGCAAAGAGCAAAAGTGAGTCGATTCAATGCACTAAATTCTCTCGTCACTTCCAAAAAGTTATCTCTCAGAGTTCATCATGGTTCTCAGCTCAGCCGCAGTCGTGTTTTGGTGTCATGAACACTTTATGCCAAAAAATCATTTTTTCTTTATGGAGCTTCATAGTTTCATAGGCTTACTGACTGGAAATTCACAGGTTGTGAATGACTCAATGCTCAAGGAAAAAAATAAGCCAAAAAATCTCAGAATTTTCTATCATCTTCCATCCCAATCACTTCCATAATTTTTTTCTCCTCATAAATGGAGAAAGTTTACCATCGTATCGCAACTGTACTCTGCTAACAATTGCTGCTAGATTTAATGATCTATTTGCTATAGTTTGTTGTAGAGGAGGAGGAGGAATGAAAAAACTTTTTTGATCTCTGCTTAGTTGCCTCATATTAGCTTGACTGACTGACTGCTTTATACCTAAGACCTCCGCCTTGATGTGCTTTATTCTCTTTATTCTTAATCGAACAAGTGAAAGCTGGGCTCCTCTTCTCGGTTTACTCATATATAACATGAGCATACGTTTTCCCGAAAATCCTTTTCCTTCTACATACATACATTCCTACCCTTTATTCCCTCATGTTCGTTATTTGCATTAAATTGTTAAACTAATATGTGCTGCGTAATAATGAGAGGAAAAATCCTTTAGTTCCATATTATTCCAGTTCAGCGTATTCCTCCAAAGTACATGCAGAAACCATGTTACTTTTTCCAACTTCAAACAACTTTACTCTTTCAATCTCCCATTATTATTGCTCTCCGCGTGCTCCACTATTCATGGTATAACCCGACACATTATTACCGTTTCCACCTTTGTTTAACATAGGTTCGCCCATAAAAAAGTTGTTTAATGTCCTTTTCCCGGAATATGTGTGAGTGGAAAGGATGAGACTCGGGAGAAAAAAATGTACTAATGTGAATGCCTACTTGGAAATGTGTAAGAGAAGCACTCAAGCCTGAAAATTACTCTGGAAAAAAACATATATGCGAATCGAACAAAAAAAAGTTGTCAGTCGGTATGTCATGCGTTCTTGACTGCAAAAAGACAACCGTCTAGAGAAGAGAGGAGACTCGAGCCGAGAGTGGAAATGTGAAAGTGAAGAGCTCTATTTTTACAACTGAAAATGGCAACCTTCTTTGCCTACTAATGTTGTTTGCACACAACAACAACACACGCATTAAAAAACAGGAAACGGGAGATGGCACGTAAGTGTTGATTATTAACACAAAGTAAAAGCAAGGGAAAGTCGCATGTTGTGTTGATGATGATGTGCTTGTAACCATTGCTGGTATCATTATGGATGATAGTGATGTAGAGAGGCTGTCGTTTTCTCCAGAGTAAAAAACGTGTACACTTTTGTTTCGTCCTACATTCAACATTCATAAGATAATACACAGTAAAAGGAAAACGAGTACAAGACAAGTGATTCCATTTTTCCTCTCTTATTCCCATTTTCCTACTTTTCTTTCATTCATTCAGAAACGAAAAAAAACTCGTGTGTATGTATTTATTTATATGGACGTTTTTTCTCTCCAGACAAAGGACTAACATATGGTAACAAAAAAGTTCTACTTTTAGGCACTGACTTACATACATACATACATGTTACTTCCTTGGGATTGAGAGGATTGTGCCTGGTGAAGGAACTTGCAAAGGATATATTATGCGAAACCAAAATCTTGTGGGCACTTTTGTTATATCTATTTTCGTTACACACAGGGCCACTATATGCACACGAACAAAGATCACTTTAACCACATTCACTAACACTACGTTGCGTATGATGCTAGTGGATATTCTTGTGTACTGTATTCATGGCTTGCATTTTTTTAAAAAAACTTGTTCTAAAAGTATTTTTCATGGACAAACAAAAAACAACAACCACAAAAAGATTTGAAAAGCATGTTTGTGTAGACGGAGAGAGAGAGAGTGAGCTATGAGGAAGATAGGAATAAAAAGTGGGTTTTGTAGTTGTTGACGTAGTTCATTCCCTCTTTCTTTCGAGAAGATATGCTTTCGAAAAAGTGAAGATAAAAAAGGAGGAAATAAGGTTGCTTTTGTACACATTCATAAGGAAAGTGAAAGGGCCGGAGGCACATGCATAAATAAGGCCTACACGTGTAAGAGCAGAGAGAAAGATATAGTCAAAAAGAGTACTCTCTATACCACACTCATATGGAACAGAAAAGAAAGTAGAGGAGACCGTTGAAAGAACGGAGGAACAAAAAAGTACGCAGGGAAAAGTGAGTGACTGTTTCACAAGAAGAATTTGCAAGAAAGTTGAGAGAAAATGGGGCTACTTGTGCTCACGAAAGATACGTTGAAGAAACAACTTTCTCTCTTTTGTAATGTACGATATACGATGTGTGTATATGAATGTATATGTAAATAAGAAAAAATACAACATGAACAAGTGTCTATTAGAAAGAAAGCAAAACTTTTGGGGCCTTGTTATATATAGTCTGAGTCTCCTCCGGGATATGAAGGAGACTACCTTTGAAAACATATGTTTGATGGGATAAACACACTCACACACACATTTTCCTGATAATATAATCAAAG
>JAQFZW010002554.1:0-16684 GCA_034687055.1 Heteromurus nitidus | reverse complement strand
TAAGCCGGACTTACGACTGGTCCCGACCAGTCATAAGTCCGGCTTAAACCTGGATTAAATGTTTCCCGATTCGCCCCTTAGTGTCTAAGATGTACCCTAATATCAATATGCACCTACATAGTTTATTATGTGGTACGTATACATTAATCGGTCATATTGACTGTTTACATGGAATATGTGGAGTTAGAATTATATTGCGTCAAATCATTAATTAACAAACCATAAAGAATCTGACATTCTTTGACATTTTACATATTTGCGACCTTTCTGTGTCATTCACATTTTTCAAAGTGAACTTAATGACTAATATGTTTAGTTTATGTAAAATATGGTTGTGACTTGCACAAATTGTACCTCGTCACAATTCCCATGGCTGTCCACTCTCCAAAAATATTTGAGTAACTCAAAAAGAAACGCCAAAACAGAAATCAAGCATCCAATAGCAAACACCCTGAATATAACCACAACATTCGATTCCAGCGATATCGCAGTTGGAATCGTCTTCCCCCACTCCCCATCCTCAGAATACATAGACTTGGGCATTTTCATCTCTTTCCAAAACCCATAAATTCCTGAAGTCCGCATATACTCCAATCTCCTCTGCAAATAGAATCCTCCAGACTGTTCCAAGTACCAAACCGGAGACTTGCGAAACAAGCCATCATTTCCCACATAAATTGGCGAGTGAGTGCCATCATTCTTGCCCCGCTTGAAAAGCCACCTTGAAAATCTCTTAATTATTTCCGTATCCGCTAAATACGCCCTCTTCGAACACTCCCCCTCCAAAAGTTGTGCAATCTGAGAAAACCTCAGAACTCCAGACAACGGTTTGATATTCCGAAACAAACTTGCAATTTCCTTGTCCTGCTTCACCGGATAATCATAGTTTTCAATCAAGGTCAAGTTCAAGGGGCGCCTTCTATCTCGCATCCGCTCGAAATCGAAATGATTTTCGAGCCTTGGCCTTGGCCATCTGCTTCCGTATCGAGGCCGATGGCGAATTCGCTCGTGTTGCCACTCCAGAATTAGCTCAAAAATGAAAGTCTCCTCAATCCTGGTGTTATTCCCGTGTCCGTGGGCATGTGATACTACAAACAACACAAAATCCTGCATTTGTGTAAACCTCGTCACATGAAGCACTCTCGCTGGAGCAAGCACCTGAGCGAAGCTATCGCCACGGTAGAAATTGTTCAAAACGAGAGCAGCGAAAGTCCACAAAATGAACATCAGCTGAACGGGCTTGCCTTTCTTCAGAATTTCCTTTGTGCAGAGAATCGTGTTGAGGAGGAGAGCAACAATGATCAAGACGAAACTATAGACATTTACCCGCCACGTGGACGACTTGGTTGAGGCAGCGACGAGAAGTGAAGTCATTCCAATAGAGCTTCCAAGAAGGACCCAAACCGACATCCGGAATGGTTTAAGGTAGACCAGCCAACTGACTGGAACCCGCTTCCCATCGCATGTCGCAAAGTTGACAAACATGGAATCGAGAGGAATCACATCGTGATAATTCTGAATTCCCTCAACACTTCTTATCCCGGGTAGGCTTCCAGGCCTACCTCCATCCATTTTCAAAGAGTGATTTCCCAAAATCTCCTCCGTCAGCAGGGACAACATGATCGCATCGAGAGTCGTGTGCTTGTTTAGGATGTCCACACCAGTTTCCGCATCTTTGATTGCAATGAGCGTACTCTGATTCACATTGTGGAGAATATTAACTCCAGATTTCCAGTTCAGCTCGTGGATTATCTTCCTCCCGTCGCCTGTAGCTTTCTTGTAAATTTTCTCCAAAGAAAGTTTGGAAATGGCTTTTGGTGAAATTCGGAAATCCTTGAAGGGGTAAGGGAATCTTTTATTATTTTCAGTCGAAAGTTTCCGGGAATGATGTAAAAACCTTCCACCGCGGGATCTTCTGTGATCCTGGCAAAATTTACACATGAAAACGATCTGTTTCGGGAGATCGTCGAGATATCGTGGAAGAAATTCCTCTCCAGTTTCTATGACATTGTAACTCAACCGGAACGGGATTTGGAGAAAGGGACTGTGGAAAAGTGGGCTAGTCACCTCGAAATTAAATTTGAGGCTGATGTAGTCATACTGAAGGTTTGCAATGGATAATGGGACAATGAAGAATATGGTGAGGGGAAGCATTGCCAAACTTGTGCTTTGGAGGGAAGTTGATTCCCATTGGTTTGTGTTGTTGGATGCTTTTGCTAAACAAAATGGACCAGATTCCTTGCAGATTTCGGCAGATAGGCGAAAATCTTCGAATATGCTCCAAGACTGAGTGGGTCTTCTTCCTCCAGGATGATGACGATCGTCGTCCAAGAGGGAAAGGGTTTGACAAGTTGTGTATCTGTTGAAGGTCACATTGAGGAAGTCTTCTTGTGGCAAATTGGGAAAGAGGAGGTATGGAGATGAGAGGACGTGTGGACGACTTGCATTTATTGGGATTAGTGGATGAGGGTACAGTTTTATGTCGCTTTCGAAAATGATAAGATTGAAACAGTTGCAAAAGTCTTGGAGCCAGTTTAAGTGGGGCACAATTATTTCTTGGTTGTGGGAAGGAATCAACATGTTTAAAAAGAATGCGGAGATGAAGACTTGGGTCGTGGAAAATACTTGAGAATTCATCGTTTTTTTTGTTTTTTGTTTTTCACAGAACAAAAAAAATGCAGTTAACCTTCAATTTATGGAATGGCACTGTTAGATAATTTTTATGATTTGCGTCAACGATCAATTTAGGATTATGTGAGCAAATTGCTAAAGCTTGAACTGTGCATACAATATTTGTATTGATGTTGACATTGAATTCAATTTAATTTTGAATTTATTCATTTTCTTGGACCTACTTAAAGTCATTTTCAAGACGGCAAATAAACAAATAAAAAATATTTTTATTAAATTGGATGACTTCAAGCAATAAAAATTTTGGACGATTCCTCCTCGCTCCCTCGAAACTTACGAAAAGTAATCCACCAAAGAACCGTCATCATGAATATCGTTGCCAAAGTCATTGTTGCTGCCAAGCCGAGAACATGATAGTAAAAATATGCTTCTCTCGAGTATATTACTACTCCGGGAAGACATCCAACGAAAATGACGAATTGGATTACTTCCGAGCAAAATGCCAGTTGGGTGGCGGTGCCTTTCTTCTGCAATTTTGAAATTAAATCAACTTGTTAAAAATGCAAAAATATTCCAATGAAATTTAGACGACAAAATTGGAAAATGACAAAAAATATTTTTTCTTACTGGAATTCCTTCGGTTAGTCTAAGGCAACAAACAAGAAAGGGCGTTAAAGTGGCCATTGAGCCACCAACGACCATCAGCCAAAGAATATACTTGGCATACACTCCTGAAATTATTTATTTAAATTCCCAAGTTAATTATTGTTTAGAATAATTTTCCTGAAATTGTAATTGTTGAAATTACGGATTTACTGTCTTGTTCCACAGGCAAACTTCCCAACTGACTCAGATCTGTTGTTGAAGAGATTACTGTCACAAATCCCAAAAACTTCGAAAAACAAAAAAAAACGAGAATTTTTATTTCTGGGAGAAAATTTGAGTCGACATTTTTTGTAAGTTAACTTACCGCACATAACGCTACAAGATCGATAACTGTATCCCGGGAGATTGGCGTCTCACTCATCCTCAAATTGTGGTAGTTGTACTCCGGTTCGACCATGTAAAAAATATACCACGAACCTCCTTGCATAGTTGAGACGGAATTTGAGATGTAATGAGGAGTCCGCACACACCTCCACAGGAACCAAGTTCATCGGCGAGCGCATCAATTCAGAGTGTCAAGAAATGTCTTGTGCATATGCATTTTAACACCTTTTAAATAGAATCAATGACAAACACATCCCACTCCCAAGTGTATTCGACAATGATCATTGGATGACCAAATCATGATGCAAGCATGAAAGTTTTAAACGAACATATTTGTTTAATTTCCAGTTATAGATACGGTATGACATATATATACTACATATAACTGGGTTGACCTTTCAGCAATTAAACTTGACACTTTAAACTAATTTGGAAAATTTTTGAACATGAAGTAAACAAGAAGTAAGCTACCTCATAATGCCCCAAAATGAGTCATTTAAGTAAGCAAATGTTAATTATTAAATACGTATATAATATTCTTTGGTTTCGAAATAGTTGAGCATTTGGAAGCGGAGTAAGCCACTTTTTTGAGGTATACATTAATTAATTAACTTTTTTGTGGTATAATTTTGTACATTGTTTTTTGTCGGATGGCTGGAAGGTCACGCCACCATGGTTGAGTAATCGTTTAATCACAGGATGATGAATTTAATTAATTTCCTCAATTTTTTTAAAAGAAACTGTCAATGTTGTCAATTAAATTGCAGCTCTGTACATCCCACGATAAGTTAACTTAATAACTTCCACAGGGATTTTAAAGGGAATCAGCTTCACTTATTTCCCTGATATCTTGTGCGTCAACTTTTCTCTCTTGTAGCAACTTCAGGATTTCCCCAACTTGACCCTTCAACTCTTCCAACTGCCGAGAACAAGAACAGGACGACGAACTTTGGCTTTGAGTAATAACATTTGTCTCTTTGTCATAGTTATAGTTTCCATCGTCAGTTTTTTCATTATCCTCTATATTCTTGTGAGATTCTGAGAGGTTTTTCTGAGCCAAATTTTTGAGGTCTTCTTGCATCTTCTTGGAAAATGATGCCTTCTTCGCATGGTGGATGAAGGTCAGTCTAAAAATATAATTAAAAATGTAGATAGGAATATATACCCTCGAATTTTGATGTAAATGGTTTATTTGATTACATGGGTCTCCCAGTGGCATCCTTCTTTGTTTGTGTCAGCAAAAGATTCTCGAGCCAATGAGATTTGTTGATTCTCATAAAAAATCGTTGCATTTTAGGTGACAGCATAAACTTTTCGATTATGTGGAACTGCTGGAATTGATTGGACAAGCTGCTCACGTAAGTTGGACTGAGAAGATCCTGTTTTTAAAACGACAAAACATATATGGAAAAATCATTTTGATTTTAGGATTATTTTTAAGATCAATAATTTCTATATTTATTTACCTCAACATCGCTGACAGTGAACGCAATAAATAAATTGAAGAATACAATTGTCACAGTGGCGACAAAACCGGCATACACAAGTTTTGCCGACGTGGGGAATGGAACTAATGCTGCATTTTCAGCACTGAAGAACACACTGTCGTAGTTGACCTCACCCACCATCATTACGAGAAGCTCAATAAATCCCAGAGGGAAGGGCTGAAATTCCGGCTTTTGTGGCATGAGCACCCGAATCGAAATGAAGAAGCCAATAATGAGCGAAGCAAAAGTGAGGGAGAACATTGCAAATCGCTTCAGAACTTCGGAGAGAATTTCAATATAAATGTCATATTGACTGGGAACCTTCCCAATTTGACTGAGGATCAAGGTCCATTGCAGCAATACACCGAACTAATAAAAATATTTTTTATATTAGGGGTCATTCATAAGTTACGTCATTAACATTTTGGGGTGGGTGGTTTATATAAAAATATCTTACTGCGGCAACTTGATATTGCCAAGAATATATTTGAGCAGGTCCGTCTTCATCCCAGTTTAGGAAAACCGGTAAAGCGGTCGATATAGTGATTCCAATTAGCAACAGTTGTCCTAGATTGTCTCGTTGAAGAAAATAGTGTCGGCGTATTGAACAAACTTCGTAGATTTCTTTGACAACAAGGCATGCCGATAAGAATAGAATAAGGATAAGCTCTAATTTGATTGAGAGGTGTTGGCCTACATCGCATTCCAAAGTTGCTAAAAGAAGGTGGGGAGGTATACCAAGTTACAAAAATCTCGTATCGTTTTTTATGAACGAACCCCAAAAAATTACATTTGTCTTACAATTTGATATTTGATATGGACACCGAATTATATACATGTCCACTACAAAGACGGTGTATAAAAGGAGCCAGACAACCTTGAATACAAATTCAAAACTAACGGTAAGTCACGAAAATATTTCCAGACCCATACTTATACTTACTTACATGAAATATCAAGGAGAACCAAAGCAATCCTTGAAGTTTTTTCCATTTATGGAACAACAGCGTCCAAACTGCGGGATGAAGGAATACGTCAGTTCGTATATCTCCTTTGCGCGAGAGACAATGCACCAAAATGTTTGTTTCTGGTTGATAAGGTAAATCGTCATTCACATCCAATTTCTCTCCCATGAATAACCTATTCGAGTCGAAGTACACCACAAGAACAATGATTTTCACGAAATTAAAGCGTAGTCAACGACCTGACCAAAGAATATTTTTTTGTTAAACACCCTAAATCAAATATGAGGTTCCCATCTTCTTCCAATTCGTTTTCGAAGGTCACCATTCTATCAAAGAACGGGATGATTGCTTCGTGACAATTTTTGTAAATTAATTGAATCGCTTGTTTCCCCTTTTTGTTCCTGAAAAGTACAGGACATTTCGAAAATTATTGAATACAAATTTATCAATGCTGTGCCATATACTTGTCATGTTGCTAACTAGTTTTATTAGATCTATTTTTTTACTTTAAATACACATTTGCTCCTGCAAGAAGCAGTTGTGTTACCAGGTCCTCCTCCTTCCCTTCCGCCGCCAGATGTAATGCTAATAATATTTAAAAGAAAAAACATCTGTGAGATTAAGCCAATCTCAAAAATTTGATCGCATTCAATAACACAATTCTCCATACCCGTATCTCCCGTGCTGGTAGCTTGAACATTTAAAAACCTCCTCACTCTGGACTCATCATCTCCTCCTGAACTTGAGTTCCTTTCTTGAATACTTTCAAGAATGATTGCAACCATTTCGGAGGCTGTGTCACCCCCACCATTACTACTTTTGTACGAACAAGCGAAATGTAGACATGACTTATTGTCACTATCCAAATTGTTGATAGGATCTTCCCTTTCCAAAAGGTTTTCGAGTTCGCAAACATTTCCTTTGAGGACTGCCCTAATCAAGGGATCTGTCACTTGATCCATTTCGATTCCAATCTCGGCTCCGTTCTGGGGTTCAAGTTGGAGTGATTTAAGAGGCTCGGAAAGAAGGGCTTTTTCCTCCCTCGACTTCTTTCCATCTTTAACAAGCCTACTTTTCACAGGCATGGGAAATGGGAATGGGATGTGACTTGTGTCAACGACAGCAAAATATATTTTTACTTATAAATGACAAGATTTTAGTAATTCTAAGCAACTTTTTGTGAATGGGCATGGAGTTGGAGAATTGTTGTTGTTGCTTACAATTATGTTTTATGTGGATTACGATTGCGAAATAATATCTGAAAACAGGTGAAAATATATATGCGAAAGAAGAATGTGAAGCAGATTCCCTATATACTTATGCTCGTTGTTTGAGTTTTACACACGAGTATCTCGATTGTTTGGGTTCAAGTTTCTCATTTACATTAAACATAAAATGGAATTACAGAAGGAAGACACACCGCTCCTGCAACATATATGCATGTCTAAAACCTAGAAGATTCAAGGTCAACTTGTTTCGTCCAGGTTCTCCTCTCCTCTGGTCAGCTCAGTTTAGATGCTCAGCATAAGAATGATTGGGCATGGGGCTTTAGTGCATTCCCGTGTTATGCATATTCAATCTTACAAGGTTTTATAAAAGTGATAAAAACCAAGATGTAGAATGCAGATACAACTATTATAAACCTTGAATTTCACCATCAGCATTTCTGGGCAGAGAGAGAGAAAGAGTCATCGGAGTTTGCGAAAGATTAACTAAAAGTTTAACTGATATTGAAATGACAAACCTGTCTCCGTGAATTTAGCGTCCGATAAACTTAATAATGCCAATAAAACACATTTTTCACTTTCTGCAGTAATTCTGTAATTATTTAGAGCTAATTTTTATTGGAATTTTGTCATTGTGCTTGCTTGAAACAAAAAAGGCGAGAACTGAGAACATTCGTAATACAGAATTAAATTAGTAGATCTACATTGCTGCGACCTGGAATTGTCAAAATTGAAATACGGGCGAGATCATGACTCGGAATCAAAATCAGCGTTGAATTGCTTAGATTTTACTGATTTTTTCCTAAAATCTAGTTGATATTAGCACCGAACCAGTGATATTGGCAATTAGAGCTAAGAATGTGAGACAAGTGACTTTTTTGATTTCGTAAAAATTTCCCGTTTTTACAGCTTCGATTTTGAAGGATCTCACAATTCTTCTCCCTAGCTGACAATGAAATTTCTTGTTCTGCAAGTATTTCCGAAATTTGCAACTGGCTTCATGCACCATCGACATGAAAGTGATGAAAGTAGTGAGACAAACTCCGCAGCCAATTGTGCAAGCTATTCCAAAGAGTACTATGAACTTGTTACTTCCAAATCGGACTGACATGACCATGGACAGTGCAATGGAGAATCCGAACAATGTTTTTAATGGGGCAACGTACAACTTCCCGTACACACCGTTGTAAACCGTGGCGAGTATTCGGAGCTGAGAGTAAATCCGCATTTGTTCTTGAAGAACTTGGAGCTTCGTCCCTCCACGACGAAGGCATTCTCTGTCAATAGACATGACTTAAGCAAATATTTTCAGAAAAAACCATTTAAAAATTGCGAAGATTGATTTCTTACGTGATCATGAGGACGACTGCTGTTTTGAAGGTGTGCATGAATGCTAGCATAATGTGAAGATTTAGAGTAAACACCCCAACAGTAAACATTAGCATCCAAACATCAACGAGAAATGCCAAAACGGATCCCAGCCAAATATATTCCGGACAGAGTTTGGCGAAGAGCCAATAGACACCTGAGCCAAGCTGCCAAATTTCTTTCTGGAAAAGTATGAAAACTGGAAATAAACACGTGACGTGAACTATGATCCCATAAACGCCGATGGCAAACAACACTCTTAATCGTGTTTGTTGTGACTTTTGAAAAGCCATGGTTCCGAAATGTTCTGAAAATCAAATGAAAATAATAAAAGCCTTATTATCGTTCGTATAATTCATTAATGTTAAGATCTATGAAATATACTAACTCGCTTCGAAATTTTTGATTGAATCCAAAACACCATTTGTTATTTGCAGCACGTCGGATGACAGCTTCAAGTGAGGAAGTTGCTGCACAAGTATTATCAATGTGAAGACAACCCACACGCTGTGGAAGCTCAATTTGACGTAATTGTTTTCACTCAAATATATCGGAGCTTGTTGGACGAGAAGGATGGAAATGGTTGGAGGATGAATTATGAAAATTATGCAACCCATCAGCCACATCCAGTATTTACACTTGTGTACTCGGATCAAATAGATTTGAAGACCCCAATCCCATTGTAAGGAATAAGGAAATGGGAAAAATGCCACGCACAAGGAATAGTAATGTTTCAAAAATTTCTCCATTATTTGAAGGCTTGTTTGTCCAAGACGAACTTCATGGAAATAAACTTAACGTCAGATGTCGAACATCGAAGTCAGACAAAAAAGCAAACTGCAGGTTTTGACATTTATCTTTATGCAATTATTTATAATTTGTTAGATATTTTCGTGTCTGCTCAACGCGAGTTTCTGTTTCGGGATGGAAATTGACTGCGTGCATAATTATCAAATTGTCAAAATATTTATGAAGAAGGGCATATGCACATTAATTAACAAATATTTCCAGCAACATTTGCAAATAGAGCAGCGAGACAATAAAATGACAATTTCTTAATGACCTCTTTAATTCCCCTTTAACCTATACCAATAATATGTGTGGTGTAGTATAATCGTTGTAAATACTTCATAACCCATCAATGTATTACCATAAAGTTTAATGACCGATAATAAATTATTGAGTGAAAAGCCTTGAAATCTAGTACTTTCTTTCGCTACTATTGTTACTTATCGAGTGTCCATATATGCTCGATACTTAACTGATGACTATTTGAGAAAGTTTTTCCCCTCACATTCTCTAATTTTCCGAAGAACCATTTAACTACTACTTAATTACTATAACTATCTAGAAATTTAATTACGAAGTATATGTGATTAAAGCCGTGAAGAATTACGTTTGTCAGCTTATCTTTAATGCGTGAAGATAAATACCGAAGCTCTTAAAACTAGCTATATCCATCAATAATTATATAGGTAGCCCATAACAAGATAATGCTGATGTGTATATTTATTTTTAATGACTGAACCGTTTCTACTAATAGAAATGGCGCACGGAACTTAGAAATTTGAGGAAGAGCATACGAATATGATTTCCGAAATATTTCCGAATTGCCACATATCCAAACACTTTTGCAACTTAAGCCAACAATGAGAGACGGGAACCAAGGTCAATTAAAGGGTTTAATTAATTGTATATAGTCAATTTAAATTTGGCGCTGTATATTTCACTCGATTTATATGGTTTAATGGTAGCGTATGACAGGGTTTAATATAACCCTTATATAAACGTTATAACCTGCGATTTATGCCCTGGGGGGAATACCCGATAAAACCCGGGTTTTCACACCTACAGTATTTAAAGTCCTCTTTAAAACCCCTTTTTCAATGCCTGTTCCAAATCCATACTTGACTATTTTATCTTCAATCTTCTAGGTCACTTCCTGGTCGTAGTAGATTTAAGACTTAGACGAGACAGACTTTTCGAATTCCTTTCAACATGATAATTAATAATATTTCGTTCTGAAGACTCCCTTTTTCCTAAATACTTTCAAAACAATCTACTCTCAGAACACAAGCTGTGTTCAAGTGTTCATAACATAACTACATTGGAAATCAAATTCAAATTCACACGCATGACGTAATGATTACATGAACGTAGATTACTTCCCAGTAAACTTACGACGGAGACAGTCTTTTCCATTTCCGCTGGCAATTTCCTTTCAGCATAAAATATCAATTTGCTACGTCTAAATTAATGATATAACAAAATCCACAGTCGGCATATTGTTTCGAAAGCGAATGCTGGTTCGACATTATTCTAGTTTCAGTCCAAAGCATAATTTTTTCAATGTAGCAGCAAAGTCTGACTGTGAAGAGTATTTTAACGCTCATAGTTTTCGTAAAGTCTGATAAGGTCAGAGTACAATGTAATAATTTGAAAAGAAATGGAAGCCATCTATTGTTTGTAGAGTCATATTTCTCATACGTTTCAATCACCCAATTTTTTACTGAACAGTACAAGGTGCGCCAATAGTGACAATACACTTCATTGAGAGGAAATCACAAGTGCAAGTTAATAGTCCACGTTTTAAAGTTTATTTTTGCTGGTGATTTAGTAACTGGCCAATAGCTAAGCTTACACTCTTCTTCTGCAAGCAGGTCAATATGTTGTTAATGTTTTGGATCGTTTTTGCGATTTTCATCGATTTCTCACTCTCGGGAACATACGCATCAAGAGTTTTACATCTGGACAAAGGTCTTGAAACATTTTCAACTTGTAGCGTTCACTTAATATTTGCACAAACTAGAGATGAATCTAAATACGAAATTTATCACCTGAAAACTACATCTTTCCCATGGATCATTTCCACTTACATCTACAAGAAATCCAGAAAATTAGGGAATCTTATTTGTGATCGAGCCAAGTATAATTTAGGATCCTCGAATCCAACGACAAACTTCCTATTTAGTGGGACTCCACACAGGCTCTCTTGTGAAGTTCAAGTGTACATCGTTCCAAGGCAATGTCCTTCATGGTACCTCAAACCCTCGTTTCTAAGTTTCCAAAACTCGTTTTTATTTCTGGATCAGTCAGAAGTTTACTTGGACGTTCAGCACACAATGCAACACAGCTTCATGCGAGACAACAGATATTTTATTTTGGTTACTCCAAATCGAAACCTAATCCAATCCGCAAGTTTATTCCACATAAAAAATCACGGCTACATTAAAAATCCTGCCACAAAGTGGATTTTGGAGCAAGGAAATTTCCCGACTGGGATCATTTTCCATATTGATACAGAGCTCAATGTCGATTCCAAATTTGCAGTAACTCACAACCACTTTCCTACGAAGGAATACTTATTCAAGGCATTTGATAAATGCCAGGTGCTTCTTGAGAATTATGGGGATGAGATTGAGTGTATTCAGAATTTCTATCTTCATCGTCCGCATATACTAACGAATTGGGACTTGGGAGAGAATGATTTGACTTTGGACAAGAAGATTATGGAGAGAAGGGAGCTAATATATCAGTACGAATGCGAGTTTTGTTTCCAAGACAACCTGAATATTCCTGGCGATCTGCACGTTTCCCAGTTGAAGTCGACCATGAACATAAACATTATCTTGTTTCATTTATTCTCTCCCAACTCAACACTCATTCCTTCAGTGAAATTCGTTGATTTAAAATATGTTCCTGTGTTTATACTGCGTCAAGTGGGGGAGCATAAGCATCCATTCTGGCTTCCGGAGAAGGGAATTTACTTTGTAACTTGTGCCGACATCTCGGAACAAGGCTGGATATCCTTCAAAGATTACACTTCAGCTTTTGATACGAGTATTTGGGCTATCCTCATTGTGAGCAGCATCTTTACAGGCTTTTATCTTAAGTTTCATTGTCACCCAGACTTCAATTTCCTTTCTGAAAGCGTTTCCATGGGAGCCTACTCCTACACTATTTTATTGTTTTGTTACAATATTCTTCTTGAACAGAGTACAGCCGTCATTGGGAAGTGCAAGTGGGTGACAGGGGCATGGATTCTGGTTGGCGTTGTTTTAACAAACTCTTACAAAGGAGAAAATATCAATCGATTAATTGCTCCTTTGCCCATAAAGAAGCTGGAAGTATTTGATGACATAATTTCCAGAAACTTTTCAATTTTCTCTGTTAACACAGCCACGAAATCAAATCAATTGAACGAGTATTTGGTCAATGCAACAAATTCTATGATCGACTTGATGAATGCAGATCGCAAAGCACAAGGTCAGGAACCAACAAACATGGTGCGGGAAACGACGACCTTCATCTATACTTCGTTTTTGGGTGATCTGGCCCAGTTGTATGGAAGAGGAACAATACAAAAGATGCTTGACTTGGTAAGATTAATCCGTGAACCGGCAACAAGTGAAGAAATTCTTCAAATGTCAGATGTGGACTATTTTATGGGGAAAATGATGGAGTGCAAACATGAGGCTTTTGTTCATTCCTACAAGGAAGTTTTCGGGATGTATCATAAAATAAAAGCATATCTGTCTCAACAATGGGGTGGAGATCATGGCAAAGAAATTGATCCTGATAGAGTTGTTATCAGTGAAGACTCGGTTTCCCCTTTGTCCACCGAGTGGGAAATACGGGGTCTTCCGTGGTCGTACGATATGATTACGAAGAGGATGCATGGCCTGTCCGAATCGGGGATTGTCAATTTCTGGCACAATTGGACAGCGAGGGTATCCATGTGGAATGATACGGTGTCATTGGCAAGGGTGCCGAAGCCAGTGAAAGCAATTTCAATGAGTGGTAATATCTTTGTTGTGTTTGCTGTTTATTTAAGTCTTGTAGCAATTCCTCTGTTGACATTTTTCTACGAAATGGTTATGCCCAAAAGAGAATCTGTCAATGTCATGCACCTGGTTTACGTTTGCGGTGGAACTGTCATATTGCTTTGTATAAATATTTGGAATGCTATTACCAAATTTCGGTTAAAACTGAAATTGCAATTTAATCAAGTACTACAAGAGAACTCAGGCTCACATAAAGTGATTATGATAAGGCGACAATATACATGATACTTATTTAGGTTAATAGTAGAATTGAGAATAAATTTTGCAACATAACATTATCAACGTCATTTTTGATATTACGTTCTAATTGATTAACATTATTCATATATGTATATTATTATTATGAAGACAAAGATGTTGACAATTAACGTATCGATTTCGGACTCGATTTCCAGAAAAACCGAAAGAGATTGTTTTTAGTGCTGAATATTTTACTATTTTACGTAACAATTATAAACTGGAACGTTCGTTGTTCGGTCAGACACGGAATTCGTAAGCATAAGAAGAAGAGTAGCCACGTAATGTCGAAATAATTTCCTCATAATTATGTCGACCTTTCCTGGCGGATATTAACCTATCGTCTCACCAAAACTATTGACTACATACTTGCGAATTCTGGTTTCAATTATAAGCTAGCCCTCATTTGTTGGCAGTTGTAGTGGACTAGACCTCATTGTCTTGGTGATATATCTTCCTGCTAAATTATTTATTTTTTATTTGCAGGACTTTGGACTCGAAGAAATTTTTAGATGACAAGTGTTGTATCTATGAACATGTCATATGCCGAATAGTCATTTTTAGGATAATGCTAAAAATGACTTCCAAATTACGTACAACGTTTTGGTACAGGCGCGGATCCAGAAAAAAATAACAGGGGGGCTGACGGGGGGGGGGTGTTTGGTTTCTAACATTAAAGGGGCATTGTGAGAATTTCTATGGTTCCATTTACCGTAATGTATTTTTTCCCGACGACAGGGGGGGCTAAAGCCCCCTCTAAATCCGCGCATGTTTTGGTAGGTAGTTGCACGAAATTATGTAGCAGACTAGAGTTTGTGGCATGCCTGAATATTTAATGATAATGATCGTTTGTATTTATTCCTGTTTTTCGTGGTAAATATTATATTACTATTACTTAATCGCAGGGATTATAGACTAACATTAATATTGTTGACAGTTACACGGTATCCTATTATCGATAAGGGAAGGGAAATGACTTTCTACAATGCTTGAACTAACGATGTCTGACCCAAAAGATATCAATCTGAGTCTCCCTGAGAGTACGTGGATTGTGCAAACAATAAACAATTGCTCAAATCCAGAGAAAAGGCAAAATATAATGGATCTTTTAGAATTTGGCAGATATCAGAACCGAACCAGTGATGTTGGCAATAAGTGCCAAGAAAGTGAGGCAAGTCACTCTTCTGATGTCATAGAAATTTCCTGTTTTAACTGCTTCAGTTTTGAATGCTCTCAAAATTCTTCTTTCCAAGTGACTTTGAAACATTTTGTTATCAAGATATTTGCGAAATATACAACTAGCTTCATTCACCATCGACATGAAGGTGATGAAAGTAGTCAGACAAACTCCGCAGCCAATTGTCAAAGCTATTCCAAAGAGTACTATGAACTTGTTACTTCCGAATCGGACTGACATGACCATGGACAGTGCAATGGAGAATCCCATCAATGTTTTCACTGGAGCAACATACAGCTTTCCATAGACTCCATTGTACACACTGCAGAGAATTCGGAGTTTGGAGTAAATCTGCATCTGTTCTTGGAGAAGCTTCAGTTTTCCACCTCGATGATGAAATCGCTCCCTGTTTGTGAAATCTGTATTTTAGTTTGAGTTTTTTAAAATTTGAAATGGTAATTGAGATTTGTTACATGGTCATCATCAGCACTGCAGATTTGAAGGTATGCATGAATGCGAAAGTGATATGCAAAGAAAGCATAAAAGCCCCTACAGCATACAGTAACACACAGACATCGACGAGAAATGCCAGAACAGATCCCAAGAAAATATCTTCTGGATATACTTTGAAGAAAATCCAGTAGACACTCGAACCCAGCTGCCAGACCTCCTTCTGGAAAATGAGGAACATGGGCAGAACGCATGTTACATGAATTGAAATGAAGTAAATGCTGAGAGAATAAAGCAATCTGATCCGAGTTTTTTGGGAGTGTTGAAATGCATGAGGTCCAAAATGTTCTGAAAATTAGAACAGGGGAAACAACTTGCTTAAGTGAAATTGTAAACGCTAAAATATTATAATTGACTTCCCATTCCAATTAACCTGCTTCAAAATTCTTGATTGATTCCACTACGCCATTTGCAATTTGCATAACATCAAATGAGTGCGTCAAGTGAGGGATTTGCTGAACAAGTATTATCCACGTGAGGACGGCCCAGAGTGTGTGGAAACACAAGTTGATATAATTTTTTCTTTTTGAATACTCCGGAGCTTGTTGGATGAGAAGGATTGTAATGGCAGGAGCGTGTAGTATGAAAATTACGCAAGCCAATTGCCACGCTCTTCGTCTCCACGGTCGGTCATGGCTCAAAGATATTTGCAGCCCCTGCTCCCACTTCAATGAATAGGGAAAGGCGAAACATGTCGCACACAGAGAGAGGTAATGTCGGAAAAACTTCTCCATTCTGTATACTCTCCCCTTAAGGTTCAAAATATAACTGATTGTTGTCATCACAAGCTTTCGACCATAACTTTTAATTAGTTTTATTATGCTTCACAATTACTCCAGGCTTGAGAGACAGAGACAACAGCTTTAGGCAGGTAAACTGTACGATAATCAATGTAGTGAAAACGATTTGAGCAAAACATATATTTTCCCGATGTGTTATCGGCAGCATACAATATTAGGCTTGCCTTATAATATTTAATGTCTGATATTTAATTAACCCAGAAAATTGTATATATATTTTATGACTGTGTGTGATAATAGTTAGTATCTCCTACGATTAGTGTACTGGGTTCCATTGAGCCATCACTACGCACGCAACTGAAAAAGTGAAAGGGCAATTGGCAATTTTGATTGCTCTCTATTTTGAAATATAATTGGAATAAATATTTACGATAGAGTGTCAGGCATATCCAAAAGATATGAAATTTTCATATCATATCCATATCATATCTGATCATATCTCAAGATAT
>JAQFZW010002553.1:0-16692 GCA_034687055.1 Heteromurus nitidus | reverse complement strand
ATAATAAGGAGCTCGTAATGTCATAATTGAAGTTCTACGGTAATCTTCGCCGGGTTGAAATGAAATTTCGTGTGCTGTGAAACAGCACACAAAAGTTTGATGTAGGAAACCTACATGATTTACGGGACCTTGGTGGTCCATCAAATTGATTGGTGATGAATTGATTGAGCACTACTCATCAGCTCGAGACCAAAAATGTGTGTGGCGTATGGACGCTTCGAACTGAGCATCACATTTTCGATATTTATAAGTCTATGAATTAGGCATTATGCAGGTGTGCCGAGTACGATAATTCCATGTTTCTTATACTTAACTCAGGAAACAACATCTTTTACATGTGGATGGCTGGGCGAACGCTATTTCCTTTTTTCGGTGTTAGACTGATGTATATAGACTGTTTAAAATGCATGAAGTATTATTTCCATATTTCCATGTTGTTGCCAGCTGCTTCCTACTTCTCGTACCCTGTTTGCAACCGAAGGTTGTTGTCGAATTACGTCGGTGTGCTATTATATACACCCACCAATTTGTCTGAACAAATGCCATAATATAATCATGGCATTTGACATATTATGTCCTGGCTGCATAATAAAATAACGATATTCGATTTCGTGCTGCTGCTGTAACCAATGGAAAATTCATAGGATTAATATACACACTTGCGGCGTATTATTATTTGTTGCAGCTGGAAGCGATGACCCAACTTCACTTGTATCTTGTTTCCTATTTCCTCGTAGTATTTATTCTGCGTCATATTCAGGGAAAGGGCAGAGGAGCATAAACGTCGTCAAACCATAAGTTTCCACAAGTTGAAATGAGAGACAATTTTATAACAGATTCACCTCGTTTTAACAATAAGATCGTTAGATTCCCCGTCAGGTTTGACACTTGAGCAATTACAGAAAGAGCATAAAAACTTCCTTTCTGTTAGAATCTCTAATGACATTTGTGGATCCACCATAATGATATAGTGCCTCCGCGTCAACTTGTAAAGCAAAGCACATCTTGCAATTGAAGTATGCAAACTTAATTATTTTCACTTGGTGAGCATGTTATCAATTACGTGAACACATTTCGAGGTCAATTTGCAGACTCGTGTCAAACTCATTTGTTCATGGAGAAGAATGATGCATAGGCATGTAGATAAGTCGATTTCGGCGTGGCATCTTAGCGGAATAAAAGCTGCAGAACGAAGAAATGGAAGCAGGAAATTAGTACATGGTTTCCAGCATTCGGGAGTAATCTGGAAACTAAACATATCGGTGTTCCATTTTTCAATTCGTGTTATTTTCCAAGTTGGGGGCTAAAAGTCTGCTCTTGACTGTTGGCCTAAATTTTTGCATTATAAAAGAATACAGTTGCAAATAAGCTTCCACAAAGCCTGCAAGGATCTACGTCCCAAGTGTGAATCTGAATTTATTATTAGCTACATGATCGATGGTATCAATTGTGTGTTCATCTGATAAAGATTGTCGACTGAGTAAGTAAGTAGCATGAATTCAATGAATTCTGTGCACAAAACGCAGAAACAGCAACAAGAGAGAGGATGCGAACTGTCAGATAAAAAGACAAACCCATTTGGAAGCATGGTTGCGTAATAAGCGCAATGCAAGCACTTTCTCTTTTCCTTAGCGTTTTGGCTGCGATTTCTATCAGCTTCGAATAAAACAAGACTATTCATCTGTCAAATTAGGTGTTTGGCTCTCCTATACATAATAGGTCATGAGTCATGATTCAATTGCCTCGATTTAAGCCCGACATGGGGTATACACATATTTATTTATTCATTCGGAATTGTATCGTCTGTTCGTGACCTGGACTTCTGCCAAAAACTACATAATTTGATTCTACTTGCTACGTCGAACTTATACGATATGGACAAAAAGAAAAGTCGTACTCGATTGTGACTAAAAACTGGATATACAAAACGAACACGACATTCTAACTTTTGTACATATGCTAGTATGCTCATCCTTGTTGTAAAGCTAACTTGAAGCTGGAACGCTTGTAAGGCTTCGTGAGACCAAAGCTAATTTAAGTGCTCGTGTTCTTAAGAGACTTATCCAGACCTTGAAACGTCTATATAAATGCTCGTGTCCGTGGTCAGGGTAGAAAAATGTACTTATTGTTTCCTTATTTTGGATTATTCTACGCCACAATTTTTCGCTGGCTTCCCTGCTGTTGCTCCCACAATAAAAAATAAGCCGCTATAATCTCGCCACAAATATTTAAACGAATGATAGTAGAGCAACATTTAATTTTTGTATCTACAAATTACTAAGTAAGACTAACACACATTGATTTGTGAATCTTTTTCAGATAAACTATGCAAAGTTTAGTACTTGAATCGAAAAAAAATTGTTGTAAAGGAAGCAATTAAAGCCCCACCAACTGTATGATTCTTGACTAGAGGGAAGGAACCCTGGTCTTTCTAACCAGCAGAAAGTTAGGCTATAAGAAAGATCTCTGAGAGTGGATGGGAGCAGAAAGTAGAAGTTAGAGTATTTGCACAGCAAACTAATTACATTCTTTGTGCGAAATCCCAAATAATCCTTTTTCAGTTTAGGAAGCAGAGTCGAATACTCCTCTCCCTTCTTTCATGTTGACAATTTCCTTTTTGGCGGACTCTTTTTTTACCGATAATAGGATTTCATTGTAGTGCTTTCTGTACCGTTGCCGTTGCTGTTATGCTTGTATTTAGTTGGTTAACCTTAGCAGGTTATTTCCTTGGAGGAGAGAAAATGTTTAAAAAGAAAGCGGTGAGCGGAGCAGATAATAATATCGCTTTCATACGCTTAGCATCACATATAAAGAAGTTAGAATCGTCTGTGAGAGATGTTACCGTGTGTGCTAGTTCCCCTGATCCGTTCTGCAAGTGTTCCACTTGTTAGGAATCTACGTGCATAACATTGAAACTCGAGCAAATGTCTCGGAAGAATGTAAAGAACCTTGAAAGTTCGCAGAAAATTCACAACTCTCCTCTTATCCTACCCTCTTTCAAAAGAGAAGGGAAAAAAGTTGGTCCCGGTCCCCAGGAAAACGCGGCTATTTACCGCAGTAGGTAGAAAATTGAAAGTCCAACGTTCCATACCATTCATATAGATTGGATTGAGAATGTATGAAGGCGCAACTGTCTCTAAATTTTACATGAATGTCCATTGATACTCGTCTAGTTCCGACTGTCTGACTGAGTGAAATTCCCCTCTCCTCTCTCCTTGTGAGGTATTTGCAAAGGTTGATATAAATGTGTAGTAGGTATACACCATGTTGGTCTATGTACATTCGTGTGCTTCAAGAGAATGGGTGGATGACATGGAGTGTTCTATACAAAAAAATACAATGCTATTTAGAGTTGAACCCCGTGGCAACATGTGTCCAGAAGTGAGATAGAGCGAAAATGAAGCCAGGAGTCAGGTCTCAAGGAAAAAAGAAAGTTTTTCGTTTGCATAGAAGAGTGAATTTCCTTGTTTCAACCAACTTGGTTACTTTCCCTCTTTCCCCTTTCACATATTTTTCTTCCATTTCTTTTGCGACGACAACGGGAGCAAGAGAGAGAGAGAGAGGCACAGTGAAGAGCAAGGGGAAAATGAAAAGATGTGTTTGATTTATCGTCGCTTTTAAATTAAGGCCAACTGACCCTCTCACCCAGATACTTCAACTATCAAATTGAACGTTATCCTGTGTCTGAAAAATTCATGCCCATAATATCTATGAATATACTCAATCATATATTCAACGTCCTCAGTAAAACAGGAGAGAGTCAACAGGACGACTGGGAAAGTTGTGTAAAGGGTGGGGGGAAAGTTTCAAAGTGTTTTTGTTGATTTTTATGAAGGAGGGAGAAAATGAAAAACTTTCCCTTCGCCTCTTTCTCTGTTCTACACAGAGCGAACTTTTTGGTTGGGAAAATTTTTTGTTATCATGCAGATGTGTCTTTTATATGTATTTTCAGGTGGACTTTTCTGAAAAACCAACATTTTGGAAAGCACTAAAACCACCAGCCAAAGATAAGTGTGGAGAGTTGCTCGTCTCTCTCTGCTATCACCCGACAAATAGCACTTTAACACTTACACTTTTGAAAGCAAGAAATCTAAAGGCCAAAGACATCAACGGGAAATCAGGTATGTACTGGACACTCAAGTTTTAATTATACTTTAGCTCTAGTTCTACTATCCTCAGCTCTCTCCTCTTCTGTAATACGAAAGGATTTTTATTACTGTGGCTGGCTCACCAAATGTTCCTTTCACAATGGGTTCATAAGTCATAGTTCCATAGTCATACCATAACAATTAGTCAACTTGTGCAGTTTTGACATGGCTTCTTTCATCCAGCACTAGTCCGTGAAAAAAGGCTTCAAATGTTTCGGAACAAATTACCGGTTTATATCAAAACTACTCCAACCACATGGTAATGGCAACACACACCCATTCCTTTTTAATCAGAGTAGAAAATGCATTCTTCCACAATGCTCGCACGTGCACACGATGTGTGATGAAAAATGATTATCCTAAAAAAACTTATTTTATCTGTTGTGGGCAAAACTATACTCTACATCATTTTTAAATGAGCCTTTTTCCACCATATTTTTCACGGATTTTTTTTGTTATCCTTGTCGACTCGACAACAACACAATCAACAGATCTATAAGATTCAACCTTGGAAACTTTCTTTTTAACGTGCGGGGAGCGAGCGACACGTCCGTTACTTTGAAGCAATACATAATACAACATGCTCATATTTTATTCAACGAAGTTGTATGTGTTTTTTTGAGTATAGACATGTTCACCAAAAAATTGAAATGAATAACAATCCCTATTTCTTGAAACGAGCAGTAACGTGAGGAGGAGGAGCAGGAGCTGGCAGAAAAAAACGTATCTGAAAGCTTCACTTTTCACTCCAGTGATCAATCACTTTTTTTCTCTCATGAAAGTCGTGTAGTTGTACGAAGAGTACACTACATCGTATCATGTTTCCTCGCTGCGTTTTATTTCCAAGAAAAATATCGCAGCATGCCCCCCATCTAACAAGGAAAGATGGGTATTTCGTGAGAGGAAATGTCTGTGAATATGTGTACCAAGTTTCCCAGTGAACCAGGTTTTGGGGGAAAAGAAGGAGAGATGATCATCAGGAATTTGCGAAATCCAAGCACTATAATCATACTGCTTAGAAGAGGATATAGGAGAAGTGCATAATCCTACTTATTTTCATATACGCCCTTAATGTCAAGTGTTTTACAACTTGGAAGAGGCAAAAAAAACTTTCTAGGTATATCCTTCATAACAAGATTCCTTCAAAAAAATATCAGCCCAAGTCCATCCATTTTGGATGTACAAGTAGCGAACTGGAAAAAGTCTAGAGTGAGATGAGTGGAGCACTGCAATTGCAAACTTGTCTACAAGCGAAGGAAATTATGGGAAGCCTAACAATATAAAAGTTTGAATGTATTTGTCAAAAAAAACTATAATAATCCTTAAGGTACTCGTGTTCAAGTCTTCATGCCTCTTGTCACCATCTACTTACATATGTAATTTAAGAAGTGTTTCATTCATTTCATAGTCATATAATAAGAATACATGACAAACTACTTTCGACTCATGGCTACTATCCCAGTTCTAGTTAGACTGACGGACAATCAAAAGTGGCGTCAAGTGATTATCGAATGCTGTTTTTCTTCTTCTCTTTTTCGATGTCTCCTCTAATAGACTCCCAAATAATGCATATTATCGTAGGTACATCCATGGAAAATGATTACGTCAAGTCGACTCGTACGTGTGGAGTAGTAGCTTGTGTATTTTGTAACTTAACTATGAAATGAAACAAGTGCATACCAAGGGTTTGACGATAAAAACTTTTCCAATACATACTTTCATCTACTTACTGACATTCTTCAAGTAAGCAGGCAAAAAAACTTGTCATATAATCCAGTGGGAAAATAAGATGGATGAAATTGATTTTCACGTTTTTTTGTTACTTTTGGGTTTCCTTGCAAAAAATAAGTTTCGCTGAACTTTTTCCCAGCTCACCGTTTTATTGCGGTTTATCACAATGATGATGAAGTAGGGAAAATGCTGAGCGATGAACTGGGAAAATAATTAATGCTTAGACACGCTCGCATTAATAGTCCGGATAGTTAAGATTGCTGCCCCAACTACAGCGGCAATTTGTAAGCTACCTTTCGTAATAGAATGTTGGTAATAATTTAACTTTGTCCATCTTTTGTGTACCCTTTCAGATCCATACGTTAAAGTTTGGCTTCAGTTTGGAGATAAGCGGATTGAAAAGCGGAAGACACCGGTTTACAAGTGCACTTTAAATCCTGTGTTTAATGAAACATTTACTTTTAACGTGCCCTGGGAAAAAATTCGCGAATGTTCTCTGGATGTCTTAGTAATGGACTTTGACAACATCGGAAGGAATGAACTGATTGGCAGAATACTTCTTGCAGGCAAGTGCACATTAGGTATTCGAGAGAAAGTTTTGCATGCAACGTGTTAAGATAAATGGAACACTACTTACTACTTCCAGTATGGAACACTGTTTTTTTACGAGCTAACGAAGTCCGCTGCTTTAGTCTAGTTTGCTGAAACGAAGTTGAAGCCAGTGTGCCACTAACTTTCACAAAGCTCTCTTCCTATACTCAACTGTGAAGTAATAAGATGCGCGCAAAATATTGGTATAGAGAGCGGCTTTAAATCATCCTTATTGTCACTTTTGCCATGCTAGTACTTTGCTCGCCTTTTACCTTAGGATTTACTTACGCTGTCAGGATGAAACTGTTACGTTACGGAACTTATAAGTTGGTGTTCCTTTTCCCCCACGTCGATTCCTGCTCAACTATTGCTGATGAAAGTATGGGCATGATTTATTTTTGACAGGAAAGAACGGTACTGGAGCATCTGAAACGAAACATTGGCAAGACATGATAACGAAACCAAGACAGACCGTTGTTCAGTGGCATCGGCTCAAACCAGAATAGGCAGTGTTACTACTACTGTTTGCTGCTTCTGTCTCGTCCTTCGGAGAAAATATATGTTATATTTTTATGGGTATAAAAAATATGATAGCCATTGGCCAGTGTCGGTCCGTATTACTGATTATTCTAACACTACTAATTTTCGGATATGAGAAAAAAATTTACTGCATACTCTGCAAGTCATGATGATGTTTTAATGAACTATATACACACACTGTAACCTATAACTATTCAAACTACCGCTGAGGGTAGAATGTTTTTAGAACTAGTAGATGTTAACAAAAAAAACATAACGCTAAATTGGCATTTACAAAGGACGTTGTTGTAGATATTCACTAGCTAAACAAACTTCATTAATGACGTTGTATTTTGATAAAAAAAAGTTTACGTGAATTTTTTTCCATTGTAAACGAAGAGAAAAGTATTTATTTAGTTTTTATGAAAAAATGTATAGAGGAATTCGGGATCGTTACAATAGCTAGAGTGAAAAATATATCGTTCAATTTTCCATTTCATGTTTAGCAAACGCAAGTCTACTATTATTAGCGATAGGGCTTAAGTTTAAGATATTTTATCCAGATTTGCGGAATCTTGTGAAGAATGAACAAGTTCATCCAACATTATTTGAAGAAGAGGACTGAACGGAATAACGCAGAGTATACCGTTTCCTACAAAATGCTTCTCAACTTTAAGGGTAAGTTTTGTAAAGACCTTTCGGCTTAACACATTTACACCACAAACTCGCAAGATTTTATAAATACCAAACATAGAGGTTGCCTCAGTCTGTTTTCAGTTAAAAAATCACATTCGATTACGATATCATAAGCACCTTGTTGTATCCTTCAAAGATGCTAGCCATTGGACAATGGCGATAATCTAGGAAGTCCAAAGGTTATATATGTCTATACCTCCTTTATTTGCAGAGCTGTGAGTCTGCTGTGAGTAAGCATGATCTGTAGAAAGTAGAGATCTTATGTTTATTGTCCTAAATAGTATTACCCTTGAAACCTTAAGAGCACATCAAACGAATTACAAGATTTCGATACAAATAATTCACCAACTTGAAAGCATTTTGTGGATACAAGAGGAATAATTCTTGTATCCAGTCCAAAGCCATAAAATGAAAGGGCTTAAAGTGAAAGTAGAGAAATGTGTTTTTGTGTCCCTTGTGACATGAGATTGTCTACAGGTTTCGCTAGGTAAACAACGAAGACAAAGTGAATTTTGGTGAAAACTCTTAAAAACTGTTTTAGTTTCACCGCTACGACGGAAGTCATGTCCAGATAGTAATTTCCCCTTCTCAATAAAAACAGGAAATTAGCGAAAGAATATATTGTGATGTTCATACTCTGTGCGGAGAATCTTATACAAATCATAAATCTACGAAAATAAGGTGTATTCTTCAGCCCACTTTTTTTGTTACACTGTTTGTCTACAACTTGTACAAGTTTTTTTTTCTCTGAGAGAAAGAAAAGGAGATAAACGAACAAAGAGCTATAAAGTGATTTGATGAGAAGAACAAAGATAAAAAGAGGAAGCCTTCCCTCGTGCGTAGGCATACGATAAAAAAGGTAAATACTTTGTATCAACAACACAAGTATCAATGTATACCTCTACCTGTGCTCGTACTTTCTCCCAGAAAAGGTATGTTGGAGGCAGTGTATAAAGTGAGCAAAGCCTAGACAATACAAGGATTTTCCTACTTTGTTTAAGATCTTTTTGCTAGGCAAAAGGCATCGGTGCTTTCTCTTCCGTCTCATTTTGTGTCTAGGCATTAGAGAAAACTTTACGATAAAAAGTCGAGTCCAACTTTTATTTTAACAGAATTTTGTACTTTCACCAAAAACTTTGAGACAAGTGAAAGTTTGATATGGTCTCAAGATGTTTTAAATCCAATGTTTAAGATAAAATTTAAAACTTTGTAGGATTCTCTGAAGTGAAGGAATGTGTTTCTCCATAAGTTTAAAACATTCTTTTACAATACCCTCTAGTCTCTAGTCAGGTAGTTTACTTCGTTTGTATAAATTATATAGATGTCAGTTTGTTACTATGGGACATGCCTCAACTCACAACTTTAAATCAGTTAATGCGAGACGTATTGATTTTTGTGCTGGGTGAGCGCATCATTGTTATACTACTGACAGTGAAATACGCCCAGAAGGCCAAAGTGTTCAGTGTTCTTAATATTCCCGTGATAAAATTCACGACGATCTGCTCCGTCAAAATATATTCAATATAACCTTCGCCATATTTATTTTTCTCTTGTCCAAAATAAGGAACATTATTCGCACACGTGTCAGTTTTAATTCTTCCAACGTTGATTCACGTTACAAAAATATAATTCAAAATAAATAATCACTTGTCATCCCTCATCTATATTCGCCATCTACACATATGGCAGAAATGCTTGTGAACTTCAGTGCTAACTCTGATTTTTGTTTCCAATTTCTAGGTTTTCCACATGTTTCTCGATGAAGGCTTCCAACACAGTCGGTTCTGGTGTTCCTCCGGGTTTTTTTCTCTCTCGTCATCAAAAGTGAGCATCCAGAGCCGGTTATCGCAAAAGTCTTCACACAAGAACATATATTATTACGATGCGCACACCAAGAGCATCAACTAAAAACATTCATCTCAACAGTATGTAACCCGCATAATCGGCATCATACACAGCGTGTGTAACGCAACAAAAAAAAACTTTTTATTAAAGTAGGACTGGCTACACGATAAATTGTAGAAGTGTATTGGCTCCTTTCGTATATATACCATAACCGTAAAAATGTGTGACGAAAGCATGTGAAAGTAATTACAGTTGATATGTCAAGAATTTATAGTGGACACTATTTGTAACCATAGAAATGAGTCACGTATACAGAAGCTCTGCACGTTATCGTATAAATCCTATATAAATGTCACATGTGTCACTGTGTGATGAGAGTGAATCTGATAAGAGAGTCTGAGTGAGCGTGATAATCGTGAAAAAGTCATATACCTGATTTTGACCTGTTTTTTAAACGTATTTATTGTGATTGTGACGAGCGGAACACAGTTTTCCATTATTATTGCTAACTGCACACGAAACGAAGCTAAAGAAATGTCAAGGGAGCCACTACTCATTGACGAATAAGAATGGGTTTATTTTGAACTGTCCTACAAAACAAGTGAAAGTAAAGGTTACCCCCAAGAAGAGAGAATGATCTTTTACGGCATCTATTTTACACCAATTTTACGTGGTGCTTACAACAACGAGAAAGGCGTGTGTGAACGATATGAAGAATTTAAGGGAACACACAACTTTTTCATGAAGCACACATTGGTTTTCGCATAGTAGACCACACATCACCATTTCGCAGACTACAATCGGATAGTTTTAGGTAGGTGAGTGTGTAGAGAGGGAAAACTTTTTTTTCAGTTGAAGCTGTCAGTGTTTTAAATGCGAAAAGAAAAGTCATTCGAGGGAATACTTTTATATCATAATTTACTCTGCACTTTTGGCGAAAAAGAGTGAGAGAGAGAGAGAGAGTGAGTGTGGGCTAGTGCCCCAAGTATCTCTCCTCTCCTCTGATAAGTCGTTTTGTAAGCAAAGCCCATAAAACTACTGGTGAAAATGCCACAAATCTTATCAGTTTGTTGTGCCACTCCATTCCCATAGATCATGGTTGAGTTGAGCAGCCATCATAACAAAATGTGGAAACACACTAGTCTTCTTTCCCATATTCTTCCATATGGGATTTGGTTGTTCTGCACGCTGTCTCTCGGTCCTCTACGCTTTTCATCCGCGAGGCTCACCTCGATGGTATTATGTGTATGATAATGGTAATTGTGAGTTGGTTGCGACCAAGGACATGTATAAATGAGAGCAGTGGAGAGCGAAAATATCTGCTTAAGTATATTATGTCTCACTCTCTATATATGGATCTCTCTCCCCTTTTTTACTGTTTTGTTGAACGTCATTTGTTTGGAGCACTTTCTGACCGGTCACAACATTTTACGCTTTAAGTATCCATTTCAGGAACATTAACGGGGAAAATGGCTGTCGCCATCAGTGTTTAACTCAACGATTCTAATCCTGTCTGCCGAGATATGTTTGACGAAGAAGCTTCTCTCTCCTTTCACGTACTTAACTTTTCCATACAACAATTTACGGTCGTAATTCTGGGATGTGTACATGAGCGTGATTGCGTAGAGTTGTTACACCCACAGCTTTTAGTAGTTTGGTCAGTGGACGACTCCAGCAATTACTGCCGTAGTCGTAGGATATTTTTTTACGAAGTGAAAGCATCATTTACAAAGCGTTATTAAGTAGTAGAAACTCCCTCAGTTCATGGATGTTGCCTCTCGGGCTGACTTTACGAGGAGAACATATATTTAGAACAAAGATGAAAAGTACATCACTGGAAAAGTATAAAAACAAGGGATACATCACGATTTTCAGCTATGCATATAGCATACACAAGCATATGAGCCATGCATGAATCCATTTATTTGAGAAAGCGAAAACGAAAATTACATAATGCATGGAAAACTTACTGCACAGGGAAACCGCACACATGGATTTAAGTTTTACACAACTATCTCAGGTATTTCATTTTTCGTTCATCATAAACGGGTAAAATGTATACTGGCTGCGTGTGCAAAAGGGAGCATTAACTGAATTCCACAAGGTTGGATGCTAGTGAAACTTTTTCCAGATTACAACCTATTTTCTTCTTCGTCTTCTTGCACACACACAAGGCGAACTACAACGTAGTATCTGTTGATGAATAAATGCATACACGAGGATCTGGAAACGCATACGTATATCCACTCAGTTTCGTGAAATCCGTAAATACTTCAACGCAGCTGGAGAAAGGAGTGCTCTCCATTTCTATTTTCTAGCTTCTTCATACGCCACATCCTCTCACTTTATTTCGTTAGTTAATTCTCCAACTACTTTCCCCCAGGTTTTTATGTGTATGAAAAGTGAAACATCTGAAAATTCATGGCCACCCAGTAGTATACATTTCAGGTAGGGACAAGGTACAAAACCTACGAGGAAGACCGCTCTCTATCACCAGACAATGTTGTGGGAGCATAGAAGAGAGATGTTAGAAAGCATCAAGGATATATATTCTGGGATGGTTATGTTGTTTTTTTAAAATGCCATAAGCTATAGCTGGGCAGGATGCTGAAATGAGTTTGTTGCGTGGGACTATAGTATTTACCTTTTGAGTTAGCTTCGAGTTTCCAATTTTTCAACGACGACCAAATTGCGTCTTTGCATACCGGGAGACTAGTGAAAAATTCATGCATTACTGTTATTGTTGTTATGATGCGTTTGACCTCCTCTGGCGACTATGAAACGGAGTGCTCTCCCCTCTAAAAAAAGAACTCGGAGATGTAGCCACGCGGGACAATTTTGTGTTGAATACATATACATTTCTCTGCTAGTTCCATTTCCGGCACTTCTCATTTATGATGGAACGTATGGAATTGCTTCTTTCACCAAAATGGAGAAAGTTCTCTCTCTCTCTCTCTCACTCTCATTCTCGCATGGGTGTAAGTGTAGTTGCCGTATATAAAGCAGTTACTCGACGAAGTTACTCTTCATTTTCCCATGTAAACGTCAAATACAGAGGAAGAACTTGAATATAAAATGGTATGTAGGTAGATGAAATTCTCGGGAATATCTATTCTTATTATGCATACACGTAGGAGCTCCAATCTTGCAATGCGTGTGTAATATTTTGAATATGATGCTACCACCACAGGAAAGGGATTTCACGGTTGGTGGATTACGAAGATGCTGAAATTTCACAGTTAGCGATGAAAGCAACTTTTTCCCTTGTAGTATTGCTTGCGACATGAATTAACTTCGTGCATATATAGACGACCCAAGAATGAAGGGAAAGTTCAACAAGAGTTCACAGTGAAACTTCTTTAAACATGTAGAGCTGCATTCTCCGTAGTGTCACCCTGAATTTCCAATTGTCCCTTTTTAGCAATTCACATGATCGTAAAGGTACATTCAATTTTGGCATTGTCATTTAAAGTTACTTATAATTGCAACACGACGAGTGTTGTCGAAATCTATCTTCGGAAGTGAGATAAAATTATATTTAACTTTATTACGAATGTTGTGGTAAGACATCGGCGAGTATTTAATATGGAAAAGACGCTTAAAGGCTGGATACTACCCTCGGTTTTGCGTCGTATTTCTCGCTGCCTTGTTGGCAGTTATTCAATGTGTGTGTCAGTTGAGACGTAGTGAGGAGGCTAGAGAACTGAGTCAACATGAGTAATACAACCATATCGTCTTTTGCAGGAAGACAATTCAGAATATCATATTTGTGTCAGGGAAGAGAATTCTCCAGGAACTCACATTGACTTAGCAGTATGTTGTGGTGTCTGAGGTGTAACATTGTGTTCTAATTGAGACACATATAACCACTGTGTGTCGTCTCACACGTTCCGTTCAACATCAAAGGACATATATATGTTGTTAATCAATGACTTCAAGAAACAAATATGATTTTGAAGTTGGTAAGCTACTCCATTGAGACAAACGTGCTCGTTTTCACTTTCTCATGAAATCAATGCGAGCATCATACGAACTGGTATAATATATGAATAGACAATCTTCAGGTGTTCTGGAATGATAACAAAAAAATGAATAACAAACAACGTACATATATCATGTAAATCAATCAGGGTGAAATATGAGCATGTCAGGTATTACGCGTTTCACTTCCTTCGCTAATAAAAATATAGACATACTCTTTTAAAAATATATAAATGCCAAACTCAAGATGCTGGCTACAAAGCGTAAGAGGACAATCCGTAGCTCCAATGTTTCTGCATTATATATGATGTACCAAACTTACCCAAGGATGTTCGTTTGTTGTGCAAATTTCAGCAGAAGCTAAATATTTACAAGTTTATATTGTCAGAGATGCACGAATGGGTTGATGGAAAAGTATATTCGGTCATGTACAGTTGCTAAAAACATCCCTAATGATTATGAGTATTATTGTGAGTATATAAGTATTTATGAGTCATGTAGCTTTATGCTGAATCTAACGTTTGGTCCAACAAGTCCAACAGCCAACAAGGCTACTTTTATCTGATTATATTTTTAAAAATAAATGGCATAAAATATGTTTCTACTTATATACACTTCTTTGTTGTGCTACAGATTCATATGTTGACAGTTAACCTACCTAAACCTATAATATGAAAAAACAACCTGAGATTTTCCGTATTGTTTTACAACAAACAAATAATATGAAAGAGTAAACAGAGTGTGCATCTATGAATGACATTTGTATATAAAAATCTATTTACATAGTAGCCTAGTAGTCCCTCATTTTAAGTTTACGAGAGAGCGCTAGCGCTGATATAAACTGGAACTCGCAATGTGATCTAAATTCTAAATAAAAATTGACATACAAATAGCGTCGTCATTCATCTCTTGTGGCTCCTTCGTAATAATGTCAACAACATTTTCCGTTCCCTATACACCTACGTTTGCACGTACATGTATGTATGTATTTTTCTCTTTTGTCTGTGATCTCACACCCTAAACCAAAGAATGGTGTATAAATGAAATACCTTGATTATTGTGCCCAACCAGAAAGCATGTTTCTGCATCTGTGAACGTATGAATTATTGTCAGAATTGATAACCCTAAAACTCTTAATTTTGGAGTGTAAGGCCTCGAAAATTTATTTAACAATGTATTTTGTACTGCGAAGTTTTAGAGCGATTTATGCAATTTCACTATTTCTACATTGCAAAAGTATACATCCAGCTAAAAATCGAAATTGAAATCTATGAAGCGTAAAAATTAACATCTTATCTTATTCATGTATTTGTTATTAGTGTGGATACCTCACAATTATGATTAGCTAATGCTATAAGAAATGTTATACAAACGGTAAACTCTATACGCATACAAATATATAAAAAAATGTAAATATTTAACAAAAGAAATAAGAAATTATTCTGGAGAGGAAATGAAGGTGCTAAACGAATTAAATATACGACGTAAATTGCACTATATTTGACGCGTTTTTATGCTTGCATGAAATATTTATGTTTTTATTCCAATGTAAACGTTGAAAGCAAGTGGTAACGGTAACGGAAATATATATATTATGCATATATACATACATACGAACGACTAAAAAGCTAGCTTTAAGGTTGACATATTAAATCGATTATGAATTTGTATTTATTACAGAACGGAATTTATGTATGTAAGTGTAAGCATGTAGAGTTATATATACAATTACTTCTCGGTTTTATAACTGTAATAAATGACGAAAGGATAAAAATGTTTTTATAGATGTGCCATTTACTCTTATCGTATGAAAGTAGAAAATATCGGAGATTTAGCAGCCACTACGTACATGACAAGAAAAAAACTGTAAACGCGCGGAAAATGTCCTAGAGAAAGTATATACACAATTATATAAAACACATTTTGATCCAAAAAGTGAAACTATATACAAATTAAATGCTTGCAAAAAAATTTCCACTGTACTACGGTATTATTCCGAGATGCTGTCGCCAAGAGTTATATAACATTTAACAGAAGAAAGTGGTACACAGACAAAAAAATGGTCTAATCAAATAAAAAAACTGTTTATTAACAAGAACAAACCACATCAAAAAAAATTATTACGCTATAATACATTGCTGAGTACATTCAACATTACTTCATTGTACTGTATTTACGTAAGTAAGCAAGCATTTAGTTAGGGCATGTGAGCGAGCTACAATCCTCATATCCATTCATGGTTAGAGCATCGAACCGATGAAAAAATGAAGAAGAAAAAAACTAGAATGATTTTGAGAATTATAGATTGCAACAAGTATATAATATTCAAATGTCATAAATACTTATAGCTACTTTGTAAACTTGTAACGTTAAGGAAATAATTGGAGAGTTTGCCATTAAATGGATGAAAATCATGTGAATATTATAAAAACACTCACAAGAACAAAACAACCCAAAAAAAATGTGCGGGTTCTATGTTTTAGAGATATGTACAAAGAAAATACATGAGAAAAAAAACAAAAATTCTTTTACCGTATGTGTATATGATGGAGTTGATACCAACACAACAACTACAAAAAAAATATTGTCGACAACGACCGATTGAGTTTTTGAACTGTATTTACCACTGAGCTGTAAGATATAAAAAAGGATGAAATAAATATCGACAAAAAAATGTAAACTAGAGATCTGGGTTTCCCAACCGGAAGCATATTTTCACTTAATTGTATTCTGGAAGCATTTAACTTTCGTCGTGTTCAAGCATTTTTCATGTAAATTCCCTTTATGAAAAATCATTGAACCCTCTTGGCTCTGTTAAGAGTCTTAAGAGGTATTCCTTGCTTATCCGATATTGGTTTTACTTATGCAAAAGGGGTTATATACAGCAGACATTGCATTTACATTTTACAGAGAACCAAATCCCTTGGCTATACAAGTAAATTGATTTTCGACTAAAGTTTCAGCATCGCCAAAAATGAACCCCATTTTGAATAATTTCCCTTATTCATTCTCAACACACAAACTTATGGCCTCTGACATTTATGATGATGCTCCCAAAAACTGTGGAGTTGATATTGGCCGAACAACGAAGCATCAGCGAAACAAAAGCTTTTGGAGTTTTATTTTACTCCATCTCCCTCTTCATCATAGCAGCGTCGACCTTTCACCGTCTCCCATACAC
>JAQFZW010002552.1:0-16695 GCA_034687055.1 Heteromurus nitidus | reverse complement strand
GGTATTAGAAAGATCTTGCAGAATTAAGCTTGTTATTCAGATGGGAATTTAAAGTTAAATCCGGCTTAGGTTATAAACCTCTCTCTCTTCTTCGTAAAACATGTACCTACCTACTTTTACTAGATACCTGGTTGGAATTCCATATTGTGCAAGACGAAATCCCGTGAAGATATAACACGAATGAGTGTATGTGCAGGTCAAATGGAACCGCTACCACATGAAACATGGAAAAGGCGTTGTGTAAGTCTTGTACACAGGTAACTGTCTACAAGATTATTATCAAAAGGCATAATATACTTGTATTGTCTTAATTATTAAATTCTAACTGTTATTTCAATACTTCACTAGTAAAACCAAAGTCGTTTTCACACGTATCAAGACACTTTCATCGTGTTTTGAAGTGAGCAAGTAGTACATTTCATATTTCTGGTCATAGAATGATGAGTAGGATGGGAAGATAATGCCTTTTTAATTATAATACCTCAGAACTAAGAAGTCTATAAGCATTTAGGCGTTTAATCAACACCTTTACACGTTTTAGGGATAGAAGATGCACAATGCCCATAACACGTCCAATATACATATTTCCAGTTTGGAAAATTGAAACAATACACATATCATATCAATCAAACCAGCCCTTCAAAACTCATATTAATTAATGCACCTTAATAACCTTCAAGTCATTACTAGAACTCAAGCTTTGTATAAATGCAACAAAAGAATTGGAATAAAATATTTTGTAAAGGAGAGACAGAGCCAACGTCCACTTTTCATCACGGTCGAGTGTTGTGTTGACTCCAACCCAGTGGCTGTCAATTAATGACTTCGAATGATTGACGTGAAGATGCAAATGAGAGCAATGGCAAATGCTCACCGAGCGTGAAAACACGCCGGTGATTCAGTAATTAGTGGAGCCAGCCGTAAAAACGTATATATGCATATTTCATTTCAGTTATTTTATGAAAGCAGTGATTGTGTAGGTGATAACTAACTCGTTACAAATCCCGGCCTTCTGCTGTTGTGTTCTTTTATGTACACCATTGTTCAATGTCATGTATTCACACATTCGCAATGGGAATGGATCATCTCGGCTGCTCACCTTTTCACATTTTGTGACTTGTGTTATATCGTTTATTCGACATATATCTGTGGTCTATGTAATGTACACTTATAGCAAATAGCTTAACATACATTACGACGATAAAAAAGGAGGTCATTGAATTCCTCAAAACAACCGAAATGCTAAAAGGGAGTAATAAACATTCTTTTCAAAAAACAAAACTTCGTCTTACCTGTGGACCAGACGAGAAGTTGACCACAGTTGGATTTTCAAAACTTACAAAAATTCCTGTAGCATCGCCACTAAGATCGCTTCCTCCAGATGATTCCTCCATTGTATCAAGTTCCCCCAAGAACATACTACACTAAAACAACACTGTTTATTTAGTACTTTTTGGTTTTAGAAACCGTTTTTTTCCCTATAGTCGCACTTTACTGCACTCTTTCTCAAGGACGTCCATAAAATGTTTGGAATAGTATCCTGATCCTTATACAACCGACCTGCGGGCAACAAAAGAGTTTTTAACATTAATTTTTTATGTTGAAACGAAACATCGAAACATGATCCCTAAAACTATATCCGTTTCGAAGTTGGAAACAATTTTTCATTAGCTTTGGCCTTGATGTGCTATTTGAGTGGATTAAACTCGAACTAAAAAGGTTTAATGTGAAGATTCCATCATAAAGCGCGCTTCATTAGTTTCTAGAAAAGAATGTTGAAACTGGTTTATGTATATTATAAGCCAATAAAATAAAATGTATAGAAAATGGCGCATGACCGCGTGCATTGCTCAATACTCTCTCAGACCATGCAAAAAAACTGTTAACAAGATATTATTTATTGACGAGAGATTCTTGATAACCTACTCATTTTAGGGTGGATTCTCTAGTCAATAATCATTTAATAAAGATTTTTTTTTCAAATGACACTAACAACTTTTTGGTGGGTACAGCGTGAACTATAATTTGCTGTTTTTTTTCTTTCAAAATCATTTTAAATTTTTATCAAAGGTTAACCGAAATCAAACTTCAATCAGAGTATCATGTGTACAGATCCTGTTCTGAACGTAAACAGTTTTTTTATTACAATCAGGGAAGCAATATGTAAAAACATTAGGCGAAGTTTATGAAATCAGTGGTATATGGACTTCTTCAAACGTATCTTCTATAAATATATGAATCATTCAATAATATAGGTTTTCGATTCATGGCCAGTGTGCCAGTTTGGAGAAAGACTGAGAAGAGGTAGTTGTATTTGTCGGTACACATTTTTTGATGTTTCAGATGTTTTCATACATTAAATATGTACGTTCACTTCAAAAAGGAATAATAATGCAAACGAAGACATGCGAGGATGCTGCACCTTATTTTCAACATTTTTTGCGTGGAATAAAAAGAATTCTGTCATCTTACACAACGCTCCATGAATTGCCATACATATAACCAAGGTTAGTATCATACAGATTCCAGGATGACTGTATATCAAGCAGCCCACACATGTGCAGATTTAAACAAGTCATAACTAAACTTGTCGTTGCAGAAAAGGGTTAAAGTTAAAACTGAAGAGCATTTTTTGTTTAATTGAAAGATTGGCATTATGACATCCATCTCTATTTTTTATGACTGTACTTTAAGCTATAACTTTAAGCTTGTTTTTCATGCGGAAAGTTATCAAACTTTCCAGCAATGGGGTATGGCAAATATGTATGTATCTTGAAAACACATTCACGATGATGATGACAATTTTACATCGAAAGCTTTGACATATTTCAGAAGCTATATTTTGACTTTGCTTGCTCAAAATACCGTCGTAGATCATATAAACTAATGTAGATGTGGCAAGTACTCAACATTTAAGCATTTAACGGAACATATTTACCGGAAATTATATTTTGATTTTGGGAACATGAGATTATAAATTTATTGTGTGACCAAGTACTCGCGTAAGTGGTACTGACCTCATAAATAATTACTTTTGCAGTCAACCGAACAGTTGTTGAGAACTATATTCAATGATATCTATTTTAACGACTTTCGTAAGCGCTTGTTCACGATGTGATTAAATTAGATGAAGTGCACAAATCATCAGCATGTGATAAAAAATGTCTGCAAGATTCTGCTCAGGGGTCAATTATCAATCAACTCCGAAAGCAACGAACCATATAAATGCTGCTATATAATCCAGTGAAACATCCTTTTGAAACTGTCCTGATCAACAAGTGTGCTTGTTATGCTTTTCAATATAAGTCCATGTAAATATCAACGTGTGCAACTCAATTATGAAAAGTTAAAGAGCAAACTTCAAAATTTGTCCATCGTCACAAAAAATTCAGATTACCTTCTTCATAAAAACTCTGTCTCTTCTGGAGTCAAAATGATCTGCGGTAAAAAAGGCCGACCAAATATGCGACTTCACTCGTGACTTTATGCGTTCCAAATCTCTACATGATTTCGGATTAATGCATGACTACACCCTATATTATGCTCGAATTAAATAGCCTGTAGCATTCTTCATGATGCGTAAATTACAGTCTTAAATGGATTTTGTTAACTTGTTTACTTCAGAGGAGTAACCTGTGTACAAAAATAACCTCTTTATGCTCAACACTGTAATTGTAGTGGAACTACGTAGCTGTGATTTTGAGTGAAATTCGTAAAATCAATAAATGTTTTTGACAGACTTCACTCTAGCAATAAGGTGAGGTGATTTTGACATGACATTTACACTGCTATAAACATGTTTTATGACGAAAACACGATGTGTTCACATCAGGAATCGCTGCCGGTAATAAACTCAGAAGAGTTTCATGTCATCTTAAGGCTTCAAATGCCTTCTGCAGATAGTAAAGCTGTAATTTAGCTGCACGAAACGATTTTATGGGCCATATATGTTTGTGTGATTCTCATGATTGAGGACCTTTCTACGATGTTCGCAATATGATTTTAGACAATTAACATCCAGCAATTCCCTTCCCGAATTTGACAGTTGAGGCGGAACATTACCGACACTGTAATTGTAAACGATCTCCTTAAGCGGTACGATGTTACATGACTCCTTTCGCCTTTCGACGTAATTGAAAAGATTTGACAGCCAATATTTTAGGCTAGTAGAGTAGTGCTACTTTTAGTCGTAACATCATTGATATCCGTCTCATATTAATCATGACTACCGCAATTTCACAGTTTTAGTACTAAAATAATTCCTACCGCCAAACAAAAGCCGACAGAGATGTTTTTCCCATCGGATGAAACGATAACAATCTCATTCCTGTAAGTCCTGAGAAGATTGTTATTATATGATCTGTGCTATACCTGCATATTTATCCGTGCTATAGTAGAAGATATTTTTGGCTCATGAAAAGACGTCTTAAATAGTCAACATTGCATCATCCTCCTTGTTATCAATGCCCCAAGAGATTTGTATCTCATTAACTTTTTAATAGTACACACGTACCTATTCTTTAAGATACACAAATTCAGGATTATACAACACATCCACTTCAGACTGTATATCGTGAGCCCGAAAGTCGAACATTCTTATCCCCACGTACGAAATCCTTTGTGAATTAGTTTTTTGTTATAAGACGATGGCGAGGTAATACGGTTTCCTTTTCATGTAAATTTTTTTCCATTAAAAACGCCTAAAAATCTACCCCAACCTGGACTTCTTGAAATTTAACCCATAACCCATTATAATGTCTTACATTTTTTCAATGGTAGCCCACGTCGAAGAAAATTTGCAAATTTTCTCGAATGTTATATGAATGCGCAGGATGCATAATGCATAGATATACGAGTACAACACGAATCTAAATTAAACTAAAAATCCCTCTTTGCAGTAGTAATTCCACGCGCACAACTCCAAGAGTAAATAAATTCTCATTTTGTATTCCAAGAATTAATTTTTATCTTTCCTCTAACTTTTCTATATGGCTACGTTAATTGAAAAGATGCGGTACATAATAATTCTGGGGTGACATAAAAGATCAAAGATTTGCCCTAAAAAGTATGTTGTTCTGACTTAAAATACTTGGGACGGTAGGTTGTACATATGTATGCCCTTGGTTTAGTGTGCTTTATGGGTGGCTTTTGTTGAATTTATGAAATGATGTTCTCTGGAATATTTATTTTTACTACGGGTTTTCCACTGTCACCTGCGAGTGGGCACTGGGGGCAGTTACACAAGATTAGGATAAAGATAGCCAATTTGTTGTCAGTAGGAAAATCCCCTGTGTATTTTATGCAAGCTGTTTTCACTTCTATAATAGCTCCAGGTGGATGTTTTTTAACAAACACGCCAACTCCAAAACTGCTTTCAATGTTGTGCAAAAAAATTACAGAAAAGAAAAGGAATATGCTCCCAATTCCAATTCTATGAAATCTGCGTAGACAACAACGGCAGGGGAAAATCTTAACTTAGCTACAAAGTACACACTTTTGGTTTTCTTACCAGTACCCGTGGTTTGGTTTTTGATCCCCAGAAATGTCTACATACCCCTGATCCTTCGTTTTCATATTTCACAACAATAGAGTGAAGTATATAACTACAAATATTTATACACACATGCGTATGTGTGCCACATTCCACATTGATATTGATGTAACATTATCTCCGGCTGCGGTTGCTCGCCAAAGCCAAAATCTCTATTCCCTTTTGCATTATGGTTATAGTTGGACAAGAAAGATGATAGTGGAAATTAGTAAAAGACGTACATGGAATATCACACTTTGCCTGTTGCCTATATTGGATTGCATCTCTCGCAGAAGAGACACCGTTGTTTATCGTGGGATTTTATTCTGCATAATTTATTTCGGCTAAGAGGGTGTACCTACGCCAAATTGACTTGGAGGAGCGAGTAAGGATTTTATGTAGGTGGAAGGCACATGTCCTCCATGTTGGTTGATGGCGAAATCGTGTGGAACACTTGTCGTATATGAATAACCGTTTTGTTTCAACATTTCATTAAAATCTCCTCTGCCCTTGTGCAAAATATTTTTTTGCACATTCTATAAGGTTTATCTCTTTCTTCCTGCTTGTGTTTATGACCTGAAGCCGAAGATTTGCAATGCAAAATATATTTTATTTTGGCAAATTAAACTATATGCCGCATACTTTTACCGGTTCCGTTTCGGTACACGTTTAATTATACTTGAAACCATACATTCCCGATGGATTTAAAAATTTTGCTAACAACTTTAATTTATTCGTAATGTGTTTCAGCACTTTAGCTATTCTGCAGCTTACTTTTTATTCATAAGGTTTAAAAATGATATTAGAAACAATTTACTTCATCAGTGGTTTTTAATTTTAATGAGTTGAAGGATAAAAATGGTTTTATATACTTACTTTCCAAGTCGCTGTTTGAGCACGATAAAAATCAACTTATTCCTTTCACCGTTAACTTATTACACCTTCCGGATATTCCCGGATTTCTTCCTTTCACCGCTAACGATAACCATAAAACGCACACACCTCTATCAACAATCCATCTATCGGAATGAGGTCTTGTATGTTTCTCAACTGATGTATATCATGTATATCAAATCTTCGATCACGCCCAAGTCTTTTCTTGGCAAATTTCATCCACTGGGTTTAGTCTGCATTAAAATTCCTCATATATCACAATCATGAGGAAACCGAAAACAGCGAATCACCGGTAAAATTTTCTATTAAAACTTGTTGCCCATCGTAAAGTTCACTGGTGCAAACATACTTTTATTCGTCTAGTACCAGACTAAACGAAACCAGATACACATGTTAGAATAGGCGAAGTATCGAAGCCGCCGTTCGGTGAGTTAGAGTGCTTAGGGAAATCCTTGAATTAGATGAGAATTGGCACGATGATACACTGTTACATTTATATACGTTTGTATCGTCTTGTTACGAAAACGAACATTCGCAATCATTACTTTTCACTTGCATTTTTTCATTTTGTCCTCAACCCCTCACTTTGTGTGAAACATTGCTGAGCGTCTGTCATGTCATAATAAACGAAAAATGCAGAGAGAGAAGATCCCACAAAAATTCGCACACTTATGTCGTTACAGATAATTTGACAGCCTCAATTGACATTTTATAAATTTATGTTAACATTTGCGATAGTCTGCTGATTGTGTAACGACAGGTCTGTTACGAACATACACGCGCGCTAGGCGTAGTCTGATCAATCGAAGTGAGCAAGTACGATTATAGACGTGAACCCACTATTTTTTATTTCGATATCGCAAAAATTTGCAAATTAACCCTTTCTTCCACGTTTACAAAACTCTACGTACCTATAATATGTGTACTTTATACCAAAGTAAATTGGATAACTGCCTATCTCAAATTATTTTACCGGTATACCTATCTATAATTTCTCCTATCGATCCAGACCTACTTGGCGTGAACCAATGTTAGAAAGCCAACTATAGTTAAGTAAGTTGTTTCGCTCATATTGTGATTTGTTTACGGTTCGGACTTCCTGATATTATTTGCAGTATAGTAGCACACACAATCGTTTGTTACTGTAATGTTTGTCAGGGGCAGGTTCAGATGAGTCGACTTGACCATGAGAATGAGATATTACATTTTATACGGGAACACTTGCGAGTTGTTGCAAGGTGTCTTTTGCATGCACGCTACTGATACTGTGCATTACAGTTCTTCAGGGAATTATCTTTATTGAGCCGGCAACATGCCAACTTTACTTCAAATGACAACAAATCTTCCGCAGTGTGTTTAGATATAACTTTTGTATGGAAATTAAAACGCAAATGTGTGGAAGAAAGCAAAAATATTGTTCACTTGAATCGCAATAGGTATAGGTAGTATAGGAGTTCCCTTTAGGGCGACTCCAAGATACAATGGCTGCTATTGACACTAGTCAGAGCAAAACTTGTTTGTTCATTTCTTGATAAAAATTGTTTTCCCTGTGATCAGGAGTTGACAGACGCAAGTAGTAAGTCCCACCAACGTCATGCTACTTTTATCTCACACTTTCATAACAACACGCGTCGATAAATTTTTCTATAAGATCACGTCACAAATGATCCAGTCCAAGAAACCACGACGTTCCATTGAAAGAGATTTTAACCCGAGAAGACACTACTACAAGTTTAGAATTTTAATAACTGTCTCTCTCGAAGAAGATTACTTGCTCCACATTTCTGCGAATCCCATTCAATGATGATGTTGAGGTGGTGAGTACATTTCCCATACAAAAATGTATGTAATCCGATGATTTTTTCACAAACCGTGAAAATGTGCAAAGAGAATTATTATCGTTGTTGACAAGAAGCACAGCAGGTGGAAATGAGCATCTTCTTGTCTGGCAATTGGGATTGAGATGAGAAACCGTTGAAAGATTGAAATGAAAAAATCACTCTCAACTGTATAGAATAACCCCTAACTCAAGTTATGCTCAGCTCACTCAGCCCTTTTTTCTCTCATATCTTCACTCGCCAGAGTATTCTGGGCAAATGCATAGGAGCAAAAGTTCGCACAAGAACTGGATGCCGAAGTTCAGCTGAACGAAACAAAGTAGTGGCTCTCTGTGGCAGACGCACTCATTCTGCTCGCGAGAGAAGCTCAGCGAAGTCAGCAAAATGTGAGAGAGAGAGAGAAGAGCAGAGATATACATATACTCCGTGAGAATGAAGCGGCAGTATCTTCTTTCATGTGTGCATATTACATATAGACTTTAACTCCCTTTGTGGTCCACTACATTGCAAAAATTATTGCTAAACTACATTACAGTCAACAGAGTGTATTTTATATGCATAGTTTTGGTTTACATCACTTTGGAGTAGAGAGGCTGGGGTGAGAAGCGAGAGCAGTTTACTTACGAGAGACCATGATTTACTCAAAGATTCATCTTGACTCGTGAGGAGTGGGCATATCTTATGCTACACGATAAACTGGATTTAATGCATTATATTATGTCGTGATGCCATTAAAGCAATATTACTTATTCAGTTATCTATCACGATATTCAACTAAAACCGTAATGCTTAATGTGGTATTTATTATGTTTCATGGTAAAACTATCCATGCCCATGCCACCACCATCGTTGTGAAACAATAAGACAAACTATCTCCTTTTTGAGATCTGCGTATGATCAAGTGGAAGCAGTTTTATGTCACTCTCGCAAGCTAATTGACGATGTCAACTTGAAAACGGTTTTTCCTCGTTAGTTTTTTCACTTCCTGAATTTTCGGGCTTGTATGGTATCTAACAACATAATAAGGCTTCTTGTGTCTCGAGTATTGTTATATGAAAAATCTTATTCACAGAGATTCTGTATTGCTGTCCAGAGCATTGCATGTGTCACCATCTTGAATACATTGTGAATCCTTTAGATCTTGAAACAATTTTGGCAGATATGCAATCAGTTAAAATTCCTTCAGGCTTTCTCTTATCCTGCTCAATGCAAGCTTTGATTTCGCTTCCTGCTTTCTACCACAATCCACAATATGCTTTCTTCTTGACAAACCAGACTGTAAAAATAGACGTGACAAAACAGAGTTTTTCTATGAAAGTTTTGCTGAGCGGGGGTGGCAGAGTAGACATGATATGATCAATTTTCTTAATAAATTTCTGCTTTGATTCATAACTCCGGATTCATGCACCAAAGATTAATAGCGAAGTCACAGAAGCGGATAACCAATTAGGAAGACATCGACATACAATAAATGAGGAACTGCGAAGTTATGCTTACGATTATTAGCTCATCTCAATTATCTCAAGTAGGTGTTCTCGAGCTAACACTGTGGAAAGGTGATACGCACCTGTAAAAAATTATGTGTTCTTTTGATTTCTTGATGTACTTGCAGTAGCAAGTGACTGCGACAACTCACTTTTTGTATTCATTCGCCAACAGGGCTTGTCCTAAGATTTCATTTTGCAGTAGGAAACTACATACTAAACAAGTAGGAACACGGCTTGAAAGGGAACATGAGGATGCTCTTGAGGGTAATGAACCGTTTCTGGAAGACTTATATGCATTTGTTATCTATCTTACAAGACTATTAACCGCTTTTATAGCGAGCACCATACTATGCTAGGAAAACAACGGAAAAAACAATTTGGAACGAAACAATAAACTTGACGACAATATCTTGGGCACTTTTTCTTCAGAGATCCTACAATCAAACGAAAATGTACACAGCAAGCTCTGGTCCTAATAAACTTACATTTCCCCAACTGCACACCCAGAAAGAACTGACCAAAGAATTCCGTTCTCAGATCACGTTGTCGGATAAAAACCAATTGCTTCCTTCGATATATTGTGAATAACATTTCGATAGACATTCTTCCTAATAAGTTCACACTAACTTTTCTCATGGGATTGTGATAGATGTGATCTTTGGAGATGTGCAATAGGGAGTAGGGGACCTTCATGAGTTGAGGTAATTTTGCTTAATGAAAGGGTGTGAAAGAAACTACGTGCTGTACACAAGATCAAGTTCTCAAGTTAGATGAAGTCTAAAAATAATTTTTTTCTTTTACTTCTTAGTTTAAGCCAGGATGACATTTAAGGTCTCATTTCTATGGGCAAGCCGTTTTGTTGAAACTACAGAATATAGAACAGTTTTGACACAAGCTGTAATGACTGACTACGATAGCTGGGTTAAGTCGCGACGGGCTGGACAGGACACTCATGATGACGCTGTTGTTAATCCAGGCAACATGAGCATGAAATGAACGCATACACATACAACGCAATAGAGACTGCGAATTGATATAAGGTTGCGCTTGATTGCACAGTTTATTATATCTTTCTTTACGAACGTTGTGCTCGAAGCCAAATAATGCAGAAGTTTCTCATCAAAATTATTGTCATTCGATACTGCTACCTTTCTGGAAGGACGGTAGCATTCCATAACTTTTTGATTACTCTGCTGGATGGGTCACGAAATCATCAAACGTGTAATGCCAGCGATGAGAATGAGAACGAAGTATCCACACAATGAGACCCAATGCTCTTCGCGTTGAATGACACAAGAGACGAAGGCATATGGGATTTTATGCATAAATATTTTAATCAAACATAAAATCCATAAGTTGGATGAGATTGCGTACGAATTGGGGAAAATTCCAGACGTCTATTGCTTTATCCTTTTTATTCAACATATGCGTAACAGTAAAAACTGGAATCGAAATAATCGGAATGCTCATGTATTTCAGTTATTGCTTTCCTCTTTCCGTAGATCTTTATATTCTAACAGTTGCCAAAATATTCCCGAGGGGTTCCTTGCTTTTTTTTGTTAATTTGTACATTTCCTTCCAGAGAGTGGAATTGATCTTTCGGATGTGATCCGAGTATTGAGAGTAAGACTGCAATACGTACGTATTAAAATATAAATAGGGATAAGCGAACTGAATTCAAAACGACCCTACGTAAAAGTACGTACATAAGATGAGGAAAGACGGTTATATGGCGTAAGTGTAATATTTTTCAATCTGTTAGACAACTCCGAAGTATTGGTGATTAGGGATTGGTATCCCAGCTTTTATTTGATGTCCGATATTATAATGTATGTAGCATTGAAATGTTCAACTTCTCCCATCCTAAATCCTAACGTTAATATAAATAGCTGTATAATGGATCTGGTTCTAATACATAGTAAATTTTTCCAAAATGTGTAATAGAGCCTATTGGCCATTGCACGGGGCAGGTAATAGCTTACAGCTAGAATGTCTCATTCATTTTTTGTTCATGCAAAGCAATGTGTCTTGTTTAATTCTTGTAAAGTACATTTTAATATATTTTGTTTGTGTTTGCATTGTATTGTCAATTGTGTAGTTGTTGATGTGCATGTGCTCGATGAATGGGAGAGGTTGAAAAAGATATCATCTTAAACTTTTATGTTGATTGCTATCAGAAAGCAGGTTTTCTTCAAAATAGCTAGCATTTGTCTACGTACTAGGACTCCGAGAACATTTAGGATGTTTTAGCAATGAATTCGACTTTTAATCGTATAACGAAAGTAAAGTGATCGGATTATTCCTAGGGCCTAAGACTGCTTTTACATAGGGTATATATGTGCATTTCTTGTTTCTCGGCCTTTTATCTGCTTAAAAACAGCCCAGCTAATCACTAATCTGCCTTCTGCATACCCTCGTGGAAATAGCTTCCTTTTGCAATATGTATGCAGTAAGTGGAAGTCATGTAGGCCTGCGTGCACGTATTCGATAAACGTTAGAGCGCTAAAACGACAAGTGTGTTAACCTTCTCAACTTCAGCTTCTGGTTTAACCAATTTTATTTAGATCCTGTATATCAGCATCTTTCGACCTGGGCATGGTAATTTTATACTAACGTTCAGTGAAAGTAATAACTTTACTTTTAGGAATGATTTCTTCTAATGCAATGCCACAATAATTTAGATGTACATGACAAATTAGATGTGGAGCATGAACTTATAGAATCAGAATACGTAATATTAATATACTTATATGATAGTTTTAAAATGCAATTTTAAAGGTATATTGGAAATACACAGCTCGAAGGTTTATCCCAAGCCTTTTGAAACGGAATTATTCTACTATAGATATGGGAGAAGCAAGCAAACTCTTCGGCTTCCCATACAAGTAGTAGTTAATTTTGCGTTAAAATGGCTTAACAGTTGATATAAAATTCTCAACAAATGAAATTTGGCAATACTATTTCGAAATACTAGCCAAGCTCTTTCGTAATCCAACTAATTGCTCATCAAATTATCCCACATTCAAATATTCATACAGCACTTTGTTCATCCGTACAATGTACAGCGTTGGTATCAACGTGTTCGCTGGCATACACCGAATATACAATATCACATCAACAGTTTATTCGACGTTCAACAAAAATTCGAAGGCATATATCACGTCTATATTCTACTTAATCAATCACTAGGAATTTGGCAATCTTCGATTTTTCCATCGTACGGATAATACACTTTGAAAGAGAAATCAGTTTTGACAAATGAACCCTAAAGAATTCAAAGCTATTTTAAAATCCATTCAGCATTGTATCATGAGTCACGATAATCAAAAAGAGTGTATTTAGACGGCATACCGGATTAGCAAATGTACAGTCCAAATTAGTCACTGTGAAAGGATCGGCTTTGTCCCCAATTATCACCATGTCTGGAAGTGGATACAAGGAGAGTGCATGACCAAAGCTCCAGTACACAGGGCATACATGCATTGGAAGTGGACACAAGTGGCCCTGGCCAATCAAAGTTGAAACAAACTGCCACAATAATTCATAATTATAGTTACAGCCAAACAAACAATCCTTCAATTAACTAGTCTCATAATTAGATTCTAGATCTAGTCAAAACTTACGTGGTGAGCCATGTTACCAGTTGTTGGAAAGTATAGAGAGTTTCTAAACATTTTGGTTAAAATATCCTCCCTATAAACAACGATTTCTTTCGTACAGTACTTAATTCGTAGTGGGTTTGACGCAAATACGACGTTTTTCAGTTTTTCCCGAAGGGGTTGTACAATACAATCTGCAAAAGGTGGCCTATAAACAAATTGCATTCGATACTTAATAGTTATGTACTTACAAATTTTGTGATATTAAAAATAGTTGGAATAGTACCTAGGGAAAATATTTATAAAACCAGGATCAACAGGGCCAGGTAAGAACACAAACTGTGAATTTTCATTAAGTTGTGGGAATTGACATATCATATCCGCTAAAGCGTTAAATTGATCCCTAAGAGTCATCGCACTTTGTGCACCATGAGGTTCAGCAAGAAAATTTCCCATAAATATGAATAATACAGGAGGACTATCTGCATAACCGTCAAATAGAATTTTGAGTTTCTCCATTACCTATATAAATCAAACCCCGATACAATAAACATGTGACACTTTTTAAATCGAATTTTAGTTAGTTGTTAGAAAAGTAACACTTACAATAACATTATCAAGGTGAACATCAGTTAGTATGACAAACGCTGCACCTTCATTTTCTCTTTCTATTATTTCTAACCGCTCTCTATTCACTTGCGAAGATGGTCCTCCAAAAAAGTTAACACTTCCAAAATAACTTCTGAAATTTCAGCCAAACAAAACATTACAGCGGTCAAGTCAAACGTATTCATTTCCGTTGCATTCTCAACTTCAAAAATTGTATCCGTAATTCCGTATTTCCACAAACCTGGTGACAGCTGCTGATTCCGGCGGAGGGAGTCCAATAGCACTAACATGGAAAACTTTATCATCGTAGGAACCTTCCGCCAAAACGAAACAATTTTCCGTATAAAGACCTGTATGGAACTTAGCCTCCGATAAATCCAACTCCACACTTCCAGTTACATCTTCTAAGAAATATTTGCCCTCCACGAGTTGAGTAATCATTCCCAGCACAATCAAATCAGTAAGTTTCGAAGAAGAAGCGTTCAGAAATTCGACTCCCTTCAAGTTGTACTTGTCTTTCTGTTCCTCTTTGTCAACCCCATGAACCTGAGGGGAAAATAGGTCGTGATGCAGTGTGCGTTGAAGAAGAAGAGCATACCTGCAAACAACGTTGTCTCATTCATATTATTAACCATTAAATACGATCAGTTTCTTTCAAGAAATATTACATACGTAATTACATTACCTTTCTCGAAAGAGTGCTCCTTTTTCACTGGCATCACTAAACAGAACATTTTGTTTGGTATATGGTGTAAATTTCTTCTTATCGCAATCAAATTTGAGCCGAGGTACCTCAAACGCGTTGATAAAGCTAATGATTTCCCCCTGGCTTTCAATTTCTCCTTTTCCGCATTCCTGCGAGTAGTTAATTAAGCATTGCATTATTTTAAATTTTTATGAAATAAATAACTCATATTAAATACTTCTAACTCCATCTATATTACTGATTAGGTCAGTTTTTCCTTACTTTTGCGGCATTTTGAGCTATATCTTTTGTGATTAGACTTTTGTTAAGGGGAGCTTTCTGAACAGTGTCAATCAATTTCCCCAACCAACTTGCCTGTTCCCGACTGGATAGCGGTGATAAAATGCCCACTAAATAGTCTGCTGCTTCACTAAAATATTCAGTTAATTTTTCATTTAATTTAATGTTCACAGAGTTCTTATTATCATGTCGTGAAAATTGGAAGGAAACCCTCAAATTATTAGCCAAACAGGCTTGCATTTTATAATAGATTTTTACTTTATAAAAATTACCTATTGATTCGAAGCCCACTAAGCTTGAAATTGGTCGATATTTGTTTCCTCAGTAAGTCACTCATCTTGGGTTCCTGACTGGTTATTATTATTACAATTAATTAAAAAATTCCAGCTCTCTCCCAAAGGATGACGGACGGGATCCAGCTCCAAGGATGACAGCGACAGCAGTTGTGAAATAACTGTCAACAGATCTCTGTACTTATCGTCATTTCTCTGATATTCACTGAATACTTTAGGTTTAGTATAGTAGTGATTAACTCAGAAATTCACTTATCTGAATTAATTAAACACAATTTCTGATGTAAACAAAAGTGCTTCGTTCCAGTCCGAGTCTTTCCAGCAAAATGTAAACAAAAACAAAGCAAGTAAATCCGCCAAAGCTTATGCATTTCGCGGTGTGCTGAACAAAGGCGGATCGTTCTCAATGGCATTCTTACCATCACCAGCACCTTCCGACCAAAGGTAGTTACAGCAGGGCCTGACGCAGGTGCTAGTGCTAAGAAGAAATGCTCAAGTGAACAACGAAAATTTTAAATGTAGTATGAATTATTTAATATGGGCAATATGAAAATGTAACTTCATACGTAATTAATTACATAAACAATAGAATAATACATTCTCGTTTTATTATTACCGAGTGCTAAGGGCTAGTGCGAGCTTTACAAATTCAACTAATCTTATTAGTTTTTATTAGTATATATAATCGAATCGTAGGAGCATTCGGTTAATTATAATTATAATTAATAAGAAATCAAGTGAACTATAATATACATTTGTAGAAATGTAGCTATAATATCGCATATTACGTTACGGCAAGTTGAATAAGAATGCATATAAACGCGAGTGAGTTTCCAAATAAATATCCAATATCAAAAGGTACATAACGCTGAATAAAGTTGTCCAGCCGGCTAGGTAAAGCTATTTATGCATCCAGGAACGGTAGGAGCATCACAAACAGAGGTAGAATTCCTTGGCTGTAGTAAATCAGATTCCCAAATAGTTTCCACCGACGCATCTGGCTTCCCACCTGGCGGTGACGGGTGAACACGTCTTGCAAAATCCATCGGTATTCCCAGTTGATTTACAATATCATCCCGGGTGGATGTTCTAATTTCTTTTCTGTAATGTAAGAGGGCTTCCCAGCAAATTTCCCGTAGCTTCGGTATCCTCAACCATATTTTAAAGACTTTGTTTGTCCTGATTCCCTTCGCAATATTTGTTACACCACCAAAAATATACATGCATCCTTCTGATGTCAAACTTGCAGTATGGAATGACAATGGAACAGGTAAACTAATTGGAAGGTAGTGCCACTGTGTTGTGGGAATGTGGAACTTCCAAATGTCGTCGTAGACTGTACTGGCATTACAGCCACCACTGAGGTAGACATAATCGCCCATTTGAACAGAAGCGTAACATTTTCTTCGAGGAGGGAAGGCATGAACTACTCGTTCCTCTTCTTGCTCTCCTCCTTCTGA
>JAQFZW010002551.1:0-16695 GCA_034687055.1 Heteromurus nitidus | reverse complement strand
TTTCATCAAACGGCATGTTTAAATCAGATGATTTTCTCACCCACCGGCACATGTACTCACAAAGCACACATGCACAAGTTTCACACATGTACAATACAGATCATATACCAAAATGTGATGTGTATATAGGTATGCCGTGGTTCCTCTCAATATAAAACCTATCCTGGAAGATTGGAATACTGGCCCGGATATATTCAGGCTAGGGTAGTTCAGAAAGTTCATAATAAGATGCATGGAGGAGATGTGGTTATGCCATGCTTTACGTTTTATAACAGCGCTTGTGCTGTTACATTCGCCATTCGCCATCATACATGATGCCATGATTTCATTCAGTTCGAGTTCAGACAAAGATTTATGCCTGCATTGCATGCGTGTGTACTAATAGGAATTGATTAATTCATTGTCATTATATTACCGAGAAAGTATTTTTGGAGAAAATGGGGAAGAGTCGAAAGTAGAAGCAGAATTAAAACAGAAATAATGTCTACTAACAGAAATAAACTTTTTAGCACACCATTGAATGTTAATTGTAAAATTATACCGGGGATCTGGACGAGATACTAATTATACTTGCTTTTAATTTTATGCTACAAGCTATATTCTTACCAGGCATAATTCGTTCCTAATCCTAGACGTGGTCTCACGTGCATTGTACGTGACGCGGAAAGATTTTAGGCGAAAGTTTATTCTTCGTCGATGTAATCGATAAGGATAAATTATCTACCGCAGGGCGCTAATTGCATGCGATAATTGTTTCAACGTTCAATGCCGAATGCATTCGACAAAACTGCTCGTAGGTCTTTGATGACTGTCCGCATTCCAGATTAAGCCAGTATTGATATTATAACAGAGTTTGTACCATAACCCAACGATGTTAGAGCCGACTACACAGGTTTCTGTGACGCTCGATTCTATATGCAATTTCATACATGCATTCCTACTACACGCTGTCTGCTTCAAATTCGACATTGATTGACGTACAAGCTATCAGGACGATCATGGACTTTCAAACTATAATTGTGAGCATTCATTTGCGAACAAAGTTATAAATCCGATTCCTCTGAATTGAATCGGCTCATTATTCATTTGCGAAGCTGACATATATTCTGGTCCTCCCATCCTCAATCAAAATAAACCGAACTTCATATTCACTCACAGGTGAAATCTGTTGATGAGTTTTTGCACATGCTTAGAAGCAGAAGCAGACTTGAGTGAGTGTGGGAGGGTTGTAAAAAGATTATATTTATATGCATTACATGACACATGCTAAATACTCCGAACGGTTCCGCACATACAAAGTCTGCGAAATCGTTTAGATTAAATGGCCAACATGTCCCATGTAGCGATGACCGACGAGGACAGGCACAAACACGAGTCATATCATAACCTTGCTGATTACGGATTTCCATCCAGCACAGGAAGGGAAGAACCCAGTACTGCATTCAAGGAATCATGGAACAATGAATGCAATATTTGACAAAACACTTTTGTGTGCTTACAAAACATTCCTGTGAAACGGTACCACTACTGACCGTCATCCTCATCATATGAGTGAAATATATCTATGTTTCTTTGTATTCATGCTGTTGGAAAGTGCTGCTGCTAGAAAGCTCTGGCTCAAACAAGAACCTAGTAAAGTAGTCTACTCCGCCTCTTTTTCTCAGCGGAAAGGATCATTCAGCATTTACACCGCGTTTCGCAAATGGGAAAAAATCTGCTTAGCACTTGCAAATTCAAGTAGAACCTCATTCCAAGTAATTATGCACATTTTGATTACGTGACATGTTTGGAATGAAATGTGACGTTTGGAGAAGCCATGTTTTGTCACATTTGTTGAATTGACAGAGAGACGAGATTATACATGGATACATAGACCCGGCCGGGTGATTACAGAGAGAAGGTTTTTGTTTGATTCCTTGTTTGCTTCATTGTGTATTGAAATGATATGGGAGAAATGAAACCACCAACTTTTTCAAGCTCAACCTTTTACATGTCCAAGTATAATACACTTAACGCATTTCAGAGAGATGCAAGATTCATTGGGTATAGGAGAATAATGCTTTATGTTGGTGTGTGATGTGTGTTCTGCAAAAGCTTGTAGTATAAAAATACATACTCTGTGTGCAACTCACAGTTCTCATTCTCATACACATGACGGAGCACGCATTTCAATGTAAAAGTAACACAAAAGGATATATTGTGAGACGGTGGTTTAAACGGGTATTGGACAATGTATTACAATGCTCGGTAGGTGTGTTTTAATGTTAAATGTATTACGTACCCACATACACTTTTCCTTTTTGTACTCTAAATGTTTTCCAGTATGGGCCACATCTATATAGCCGTCAGCAGAATTGTGTATAGGCTCTGCCATTAACTGTGTAAAAGAACTTCATATATTATACATGTTTCAATTTAAGCCCACAAAACACAAGTCCACAGGTTCGCCTCCGTTTCATGCTCATCACATCACAAGGATCGTATCATACATCTCAAATCTAAAGTACCTACAATCAACATATGCACAGTAGTGCACACATAAGAATACAGAGATGCGGATGAGAGCAATAGTTATCCTAAGCAGTCACACAGAACATGTAGCAAACACCAAATACACCAATCCACATATATAATTTGAAGAAGGGGTATAGTAGCTGGATTGGATTGCTCCTTGTATTCATATAACAAAGTTTTCTCTGCACTTTACTCGATACTCATTGATACGCTCAGAGAACTCGGCTTTTTTTCTTCCTCTAAATGCTACTGTGTATGCTATATGGTATGGTGTGGTATGCAATGTGTGTGATGATGATACTGATGATAAACTGCAGCAAAACAGAGGAGAGAAGAAAACTACAGCAGGGTACAGCACACAGCTCAAACTAAAGTACATCATTTTGCTATACTCCAAAACCCTGACAAACTCTATTCCATTCAACTTGATACATAATGCATAATATAAATGTACAAAATATATATCTCTGGTATACTTCCCTCTAGTAGTTTGCAATAGGAAGCTGAAGAAAGGTTCTGACTATAGGGCTACTGCATAAAAACAATATATATCTCTCTCTCCTTCTCGCTGTCTTCTTCTCTATCTCGCGATGAAAGATACGGAGACATTTGTATTTGTATTCTCTTTTATCCTCTTCCATACCACACATACCGATACGATGTGATATTGATATTGGAGGAAAGGAACCCATACCATCATACGCATACCACACATATATACCAAAAACATTCATATAAGAAGGAAAAATGCACACAACCAAGATACATACATTTTTTGTGCATTTAGCAACCTACTACACATTACCCATACCAAAAAATCTTTGATACACACACGTCACAACAGCACATCACCCAAGTGAAAAACTGTGTGTTTTAACTACACATCTTATCCAAGGGAATGCTCCTTGGCTTTTGCTTGTGTGTGTGAAAAGAGGAAAAAAGAGGAATTTCTTCTTGTATCTTTTCCCCTCTCTCTGTGTATAATAAAGTATTACTGACGTTATAAGTAAAAAAAAACTCCTCTTCTCATTTTTCGTTGGTCATCATATCGTCACCACACACCACCACCAGCATCCAAATCCAAGTCCAACACATCAAAGATTTGAGAGAGAGGATTTACACATATAACCTCTTCTTGAAAACGTTACGTTTTCCTTTTCACACACAAAAGATGTAAAAAGAAATATGGAGAGATATCCAACATACTTAAATGATTTTTCTCTATATATCCCTAATATAAGAAAAAAACACCTCTTATCCTTTAAGTGTGTACAATTTCGAAAAGTGCATATACTCCACATTGCATTTTGCATTGTTAACTCATTCTTGAGAAAGGAAAAAAATAGAGCTACAGTGGTTTGGTTTGGTTCGGTTGTGTGATCATTGTGTGTGCCTCTCTCTCTGGTGGTATACTCATTTATGCTATTTTGTGCATACGGAAGACAATGTTTTAACTGTTCAATGCCTCTCTGGTGGGAATGGGAATAGGATCTTGATACGGATGATCATATTCACAGAGATCGGTCATCCTCTTTTTTCTCTTCTTATTTATTACCTTTCAAACCTTCTCCCCGACGCATCTCTCTCTCTCCTCTTGTGTATAAAATATAAAGTGATGTGATGATGATGTGCTGCTAATGTTTAACAAGCTCACAAGTGCGTTCCTTCAAAGAGGATTTAACTTTGTAAAAGTTACTACTACAACGATATATGGTATGTGAGGATTGTGGATATACATTTAATGCTCAACATTTTTTACTACTTTCCCGTATTTTACCCTCATGTGAAGACGTGAATGCGTATATTATGTATGTTAAGTAAATGAGCAGCAAGAAAAAGCAAATCTTTTTTTCTAAAACTAGTCAACCAGTCCGAGTCCTCTTCTCTTAAAATTGTGTGTGTGTATCCCTAATAAGTATCATATCATCACAAAGAACTTTTTTTTAGGTATGTATCGCTTCGTATCTTCAAAATGAGTATATAGTAAAGGTCCCTTTAGGAAGAATAAAAATATGTTGAATGACTTGATCATCATCGGCAAGAAGGACATGTTTTTTACCTCACAGTGTCCGGTCAATTTTTTATATATAGAGCAGCTCAGCATATTACAATACATGTACACATCTCCTTTTATCTCTGCTCTCTCAATCTCAACTCAACTATTCTGTCACATTCAACATATTCGCATTGTATGAGAAGTATATACATATAATAATTTTTTTAAACTATCGAACACTGTATTTATTTTTTTGTACTTGGATGATGATATGTATACACGCAAAAAAATAATAGCGACAGAGAGGACAGCTGCAACTCTTGCAGTTATATAGTCGGTGACAAGACTATTTAGGTGGAGGATATAGGGTATAACCCTTTCTCGTGGAATGTTGAAAGGAGAATCTTTCTTCTTTTTTCTTCAAAGAATAAATTGTTGGTGTTCTGAAGTTAGTTTACTGCAGAAGATGTGCAATTGTAATTGTGGCAGAGGATTGTCATAAAAAAGAAATCGGCTTAATATGTGTAGAGGAAAGAAGGGTTGACTTACGTGACTTGAAAGCGGCGAGTTGAGCAATTAGGTTAGTTAAATTTGTTTGCATCACCAATACAGTTGTGTAGCATAGCTTGTGTGTGGCGAGTCTTTTTTTAATGTAATTTAATTAGCTATAGATTTCACACACAATTGACAATTGTGAATTGCACAATACGTATTGATTACGTTCTATCAACTCAAACTGGGAAGATCTTCAGTTCTCACTCTTGAATCTGAATGAATCATCGAACAGAACCGAATTTCCTTTTTTAGTTGTTAATTATTAATATTAAGGTGTAGGGGTGACGGATGTTTTAAATTAATTGATATGTGATTTTCTTTTGTTAATTAAATTTGTTCCGTTGTACCTTTTTGCAGGGTGGGCCGGGGAGTTTTGGACACAACAACAATTTCATCACACCTGACAGCCAACTGTTAGAAATGTGGTGATACGGAGAATGCACACCGAGTGTGCTTTTTTGTACTCTCAATTTTCGTGTTATTGACGGAAGTTGGTGTTTTACAGTTCAGTTGTGATAGCTTTTAAGATCGGAGTTATTTAATTTAATTTAATAAATTACGTAGCTTTGAAGACTGGAGACTGAAGTGTTGAAGTGGAAATAATATGTATAGTCAGTAGGGCACTTCAATCCCTTACACAAAGTAGGTTCAAAATTTCTGTCATCAGCAGAAAAAATATCCCACACGCTTGACTGCTCTCATAGTTTTAGCTGAGTCAGCTGCTAATAAGTTAATTGGGTTAATTAAACATTCCACGCCAAAAGTTGAGTAGATAGTTGGAAGTTTTAAAAGTGGTGATTCGTGTGTAGATAAACTCAAGGTTGAAGATGTAGGCACATCTTTATCTTTAGTGACTGGGATCGCTGCAAATGTTTCGAATGTGTGTGTAGTAGTCGTCACGTTCATCGCGTAAGATTAAACGACCAATTATTCTTCATTCTTGGCCCTTCTTTCACAACGAAGTTTCCAAATGGACACAGAGCCCCTCAAGTTGAATTGGATACCAACTCCAGGACCAGCAGGGGATGGTGGTGGTGGCCTTGATGTGAGCTCGGATGTTTATTTAGACATTTAAAAGCATGCACAATAACTCTATACCTTGCTCTTAAATGTTAATCTTGTTGTGGTGGTATCTCTAAACAAAATTCGGCCTAAACCAGATAATGGTGGAGTTAAATCGAGCTCCACCATCCACTATTTGACTTGAGTTCGAAAAAAGACTGTTTTATATATATTGAATATTAATTTAGAGCTGGGTTTATCTATTAATCCCTCTGTCCAGATTTCCTACTGGGTTTTCATTTATTGACTTAAGGAACCGAAAAAGGATCAAAATGCATCTTCTTCAATTTCTCTCAGTTAACCGAATTTTATGAATATGGGAATGGGACAGAAGTCACTAATAGTTAACTACTTTTATGTGAATTGTTGGACATCGTGTACTCAATCATTTCTTCCTTCTCCTTCTTTGTTTTGTTATGATCTACCTTTTGAGAACGAAAATTACTTGAATGAACTGTCCTGTGGTGTCTAGTTTAATTTTAGTTGTACCATATCAATTTCTAGGAAATTGGATTGGAAAGTGGTAGCGTAACGTCTCGAATGACGCATGTCCTCCGTGTCTAAAAAAAGGATTCTTTCAAATGACTTTCTTCACAGTGCGTAGTTATGTCCTGTGCATAGTTGATAATTTTGTGGTTTATAAACTGATCCCTGTGCTGCACAAATTCCATTAATTGCAATTGCAAGCACCATAATTTTTAAAAATCACACATGTTACCGGACCACTCCCATAGACTAAAAGATAAGCTGGTAGCCATCAATCAATAGTTGATAGTTTAGATGAAGTACAATTATCGGTTGAGTGTTGTGCATAGGAAGTATATTTACAGTTAAAATTTCCACCAGCCACAATCATGAATAACCAGTTTCCAGTATATTCGTAGCAGCACGATTATCTCTCGAACTTGTATTGTGACCAAGCCTAATGATAAGCATGAAGTTACGTGACATGTGCCCATGTGTCAGTTCTTTCCAAATATTCTAAAAACGCTCAAAAACCGACTAAAATGTGTCTGGTGCAAGATGCATTAATTAACCTCATTTAAAATACTTGTGTAGTCAAATCTTGTGAGTCTCATTTTGTTTGCTCATTCATCATCCTTTCTTCTACAAAATATCACCTTCCATCCAACTCTGGACACTCTGGAGTTTTTACAAGAAATTGTAAAAAAAATTGTGTGAAGCCAAGTCTTTGAGCGGATGATAGACACTTAATTGAAATTAAGCGAATTTCCTTTGTACTCAGTCTATCTGTAACGACGATATCCTTGTGAAGTCCCACCTTGTAACTAAAAACGCTACAAAAATGGTATGACATTTTCAATTAGTCCCTTAATTTTTCCATATTTACATTTCTTCAATTTAATTATATCGTATATCCATACCCTGTGCCAGTAAATGCATATTATGATGGTTTGTAATTGCAAGCGGCTAATCTTCTGTAGTGTCATTGTTTCAGTTTTATGCTGTGCTGTAAATATGTGTCCTTTAACAGACCTTGTCCTTACGCACTATCTTTTGCACTTCATTTCGCTTGTTAACACTTTACTTCGTAGGCAGTTTCAGTACGTTAAATAACAGTATCGTTGTTTTTCTGCTTTCGTTTTAAATCATGAATCAAGCAAGACATGAGAGCCGGAGAAGATTCTCTTGATCATATCTGTGGAGCAGTTCAACGTGTGTCCAGTTCTAATCCATGTCTTGTTCCATGAAAAGTGTATGAATTATGCCACTGTTATTATAATGATGCGAGTCGAGTAGATACGATAGGACGAGTTAAATGATATGATATGCAAAGTTAGTAAGATTATATGTATAATTTTATTTTATACCCGTTATGATTCTGACTAGAAACGGAGGGTTGAGGCTAGCTAGGCATATGATGCCGTTGTATGGTACTGGAAAACTGAATAGTCAATATAATCGTAGTACCCACTTGACTGGGATAATCAGAAATGCTTCGTTGCATATTATTTGTTATTCTTCGAAGTGTGTTGACAGGTCCAACCCCAAGTTTATGGACCATTTGAATATACTTTCTTCACCCCTCTTTGCATTTCCTACTCATTAATGACAGGGATAATGATTATTGTCAGGTTTCAGTCTTCAGGCATCCGAATAGTGCATTTGAAAAGAAATCATCATAATGCTGCAAGTGCATGCGATTAAGTTAAGTTTTTAGGGCAACAATACAAAGTCAGGAAGCCGTTGTCATTCAATCTAAATCTAAGAACGTTCTAAGGTGTACGTAACTTCTACTCGTACCCTCCAGAAAGTCCATTTCCACTATGAACATTATTGGAAGGAAATCTATAATATGGATTGGATGTTTTGTTGATGAGACTAAAACGAAATTCATGCAAGCTTTTGCAGAGTAATTACATCACAAAGCTACAGCATATACTTTACAGCTATTACATCCAATCCTAATAGTTCTCATATATCCAGAGAAGGATTAAGTATAGTCATTAGCTTACTAAAAGCGTTTTGTGTCGAAGATTGACAAAGACATCCCTAATTAGTATCAGAAAGAAACGAAGCAAGAAAGCCAAGCATTTGCTAGCGGAGAGAGAGAGACGAAATACGTGCAGCTCCGTACTCCACAGCTCGTATTTAATTTTAGGGTGTGAGTGAGTGAACTGTGGAACATTGGGAAGTTATGGCTTGGTGTAACGAATAGATCGTCTCAAACTTACTTTATATAGTTGTTTTACTTATTTATTAATTACAGTTTGTGTTCTGTAACTGTAAATTCATATATATGTCTCTTGAAGCTCATCTCGTTCTAGCTAGTGAATCAAGTGTCATGCATATGCGTGTTATTCAGATATGGGCGGAATCAGGACTTTCTTCTATTATGCCGATGGAATTCATGAGAAACTTACGATTAGCGTAGTGATAAATTACAGCTAAAGGGGGCTACCCAGGTTACATTCCACGATCAAAATGTCCGTGGAATGAAAATTCCACGAAAATTTCCAAAATGGTCCTCAGGTTTTGAAAGCGTTTTAAAAGTTTTATATCATTATTCAAATACGTTCCCCACAGAAGGTAGTTTCCACGTTCACGATATGTTAGTGAAATCATGTAACCTGGGGCCCGCCCTTAACGTTGAACGCATGTATATATCCATTGTCATAGTCATCAAAACTCAATAAAATTGAGTTGCACTTTACACCGGCGTTATAAAACTGTCGGAAAATCACGTCGGTAGGTTATAGGTTCTCTTTGGAAATGCAAATACGTGTTCCATGACTATAAGTAGTTTTTTGTTGTCGTTATATGAAAGCAAAAATTATGAAGAAACGATGTGAAGTGTTACTTGTTACACGAGTGTGACGAAAGAGTGGGTAGCATCGTATTTCCTTGGAAGAAAGTGGCACACTTCAAGCTAGGCATCATTTCTATTAAAATTTATTCCAGAAAATCTTAAGCTGCAGCGCAAATGCCAGAAACGGTTCAATTTAAAGATAACATGATATAGAGAAGAGCACAAGTGCCATTGCCGTCCTATCATTTCTTTTCATGGGATTTAGGATATTCTGGATATTCACTTCAAGAGCTAGTAATAATAGATGTTCACGTTATCATACGAGTACGAGGATAGAAGTAGGACAGTAACGAAGTAAGAATCTTAATCTGCCAGACTCTTTCGTGTGTTGGAAGTGCTGGAAATCGTTGACGTTAGCGTGCTGGGATTCCGTTACCGTATACTTAGGATCTTTGTGCTGTGCTCAAACGCAGCCAATTTTTCAATATCTCATCGTTGAGGAAGGAATCGTAGATAGTCCTCTGTGACTCTCTTTCTCTTGTCGATGGCACGTCGAATTACACTCTTCATAACTAACTTTTGATAAATTTAACTCGTAATTCTGCCGAGATGTTTTTATGTGATGTATGTTCTGATGAAAAACTGCTTGTTTTTTATATTTCTGCTTGTAAAGTTTCTGATTTTTTATTCTTTCATTTTTGGCATGAATTGTTAGCTTGCTATAAATTGTGCATTGTTACTAATTGTACATGTGTTTAATATTTCAGAGTCGAGGAACTCACCACCCCGCTGGAGCGAGTTCTGGCAGTTCAGCCGTGCTGATGGTGGGTCCTAACTTCAAAGTGGGCAAGAAAATTGGTTGTGGAAATTTTGGAGAACTCAGATTAGGTATGGAGTTAATTATCAATTGTGTAAGAAATATGGTCCTAGATTAGGAGTGTATCAAGTGTATGAAATCTACCGAACTACACGAGGAAAAGGAAAGGTCTCCAGTAACTTTTAGCGGTAGTAACCCGAAACGTCCAAGTCGCGGTGGTCGTGATAAGTTGAAAATTATGCGAGAATATAGCAAAACATCATAATAGGGCCACAGGAATGAAACTAATGATGTCCTGCTATTCTTTCGGTAGTGCGTAAAGAAGTAAAAATTGATTTCGATGTAAAAAGCCTGGATAATTTGGAAAGTTGATTATAGACATGACATAAATAAGTACCAGGCCAAGCTACTTTTTGCCCAAAAAAAGTTTGCTCTCTTCTTTCTATCTTTCACTCGACGGAATGCATAGATTTTTCGTTTGCTCGGAAGTATCTAAATAAAAAACTATGCGCGATATATATATAAGTTAACTATTTAATCCATCTTGTTTTTTGCAGGAAAAAATCTATACACCAACGAACATGTGGCCATTAAATTGGTGAGTTCAGCCGTCATATTATTATACCATAATAAAAAGTAGAGTACACCCTAATGATACATATATTTGAGTTTTTATGCTAGTGCGTGAAGTTGGAAGCGCAAGGCATACTTTTATCTACAAAAAACTAATTGCATTGCCTCGTAATATGTATGTATGTTGCTCCTGTTTCATGTTCAATGTTGCTCGGATGATGTCGCTTGGACTCATTGTATGAATTTATTGCTGTTGTTCTGACGGACTTTCCACACAACCCAAAAAAAACAACACATGCCATGATTCCACAACGCACGGTTACTGCATGATTGTTCTAAACGAAACAACTCCATTAGGAACCGATGAAAACTAAAGCCCCTCAACTGCACATGGAATATCGCTTTTACCGTATTTTAGGATCTCATGGTAAGTGCTTCAACCAAACATAAAAGAAAGTGTTGATGTTTCACTCTGTTTATATTCCTGTGTGATGACTTTCCCTGTCTGTAATTTAATTTGGACATGAGCAAAATGCTGCTAGTGTACATTGTAGTTTGTCCGTGATGTGATGTCTGTTTGATAGACTTTTTTCATGACGAAAGTAATGCAGGTAGGAGAGCTGATGGAACTGGAACTGCGTAGACATGTTTTGTAGAATTTGAGTAGTGAGTCAACGTTTTGCCGTGACGTGACCTTTCTCTTTTCACTAATCCAATTTCTCTCTGATGTTACCAGATTATTAAACGTAGAGAAAGCAGTGCAGTGGGATATGAATGATGACAGACTTTGAAGTGAGCATAAACTCTATGCTAGCAGGGGATACAGCTTTTATGAAATTAATAAGCAAGGAAATATGTAGTGTCTGAACTGAGTTTGGGCGTTTTGTTATTTTGTATTTAGTACCAGCAGGCTAAAAAATTTCATGAAATTGTACTATCCTTTCTCTCAATAATGCGTTTTTTAAAAAATAAAACGGCGATTTGAAGAATGAATTAGAAATGAATGAAAGAAAGGTGGCATTTGAAGTCCTAGATATAACTCATAATCGCAATGTTTGAACGTGTATTTGGATTGTGCTTTGCAGAAGGTGTCCCGGAGGTGTACTATTTCGGACCATGTGGGAAGTACAATGCCTTGGTTATGGAACTGTTGGGTCCGAGCCTTGAAGACCTGTTCGATCTCTGTGGAAGAAGATTTTCGTTGAAGACTGTTCTTTTGGTTGCCATCCAGCTGGTAAGCTTCGTGCTTATGGATATTGATCGCATGGCCAATGAATGATATGAATATAAGCAGATGACCGTGGACTAATACTCGACTAAAAATTGTGTTTGTTTGAATTCTGCAGTTACACAGGATAGAGTATGTCCACTCGAAGCACCTAGTGTACCGCGATGTAAAACCAGAGAATTTCCTAATTGGCCGGAGTTCGAATAAGAAAGACAAAGTAATTCATATAATTGTTATATTATTTGTTCTGACTTCATCCCCAGTTGTACAGTTTGCATCATCAACAAGAACATAGTAATTTTGACCTGTTTTTTAAGCTGTCCCATCAGTACTTCCAGTTGAAGTAGTAAAGACAGTGCTAAACAAATTGATTCCAGTTTCCCTTCTTAGCTTGTCAATGCTGATTTCGTAAGAATTCAGACCCTCTGTACAGTTTTCATTCCGGAACTTGTAGGCTAAGTATCGCCAGTCCTTATCTAGATCGTCAGAAAACACTACATACTGTTGACAGCTGTTACTTTACATTAACCACAATTCAGTATATTATTATAATATATCTTAAAATATGTGCGTTGAAAAACTTTTTTTCCAGATAATCCATATAATTGACTTTGGATTAGCTAAAGAGTACATCGATCCGGAAACGAATAAGCACATACCGTATAGAGAACATAAAAGCCTCACGGGAACTGCCCGTTATATGAGTATCAACACACACATGGGCAGAGGTAAGGGGAGCGGAAAGCTCATGATGTTTTTATAACAATTGATGAGTCACGAACGTATAATCCCTGGTGAAATGTGTGATTGTAAATTCGGTTTTATGATGTTCTAAATCATAGAGCAAAGTCGGAGGGATGATCTAGAAGCGTTAGGGCATATGTTTATGTACTTTCTTCGTGGGTCATTGCCTTGGCAAGGCCTTAAAACATCTACCCTGAAGGAAAGATATCAAAGGATTGGAGACACGAAACGATCAACGCCTATTGAGACCCTATGTGAAGGCTATCCTGGTATGTTATGCACACACCGCGCACAGCGTTATGCCATAATGAGTGATATGGAGTTCCGGGGAAGTGCTCATTGATTCTCATTTTTTAAATTAACAGAGGAGATGGCCACGTACCTTCGTTATGTTAGGAGACTGGACTTTTTTGAGACGCCAGATTATGAATACCTGAGACGAATGTTCCACGATCTCTTTGAAAGAAAGGGATATGTGGACGACGGAGAGTTTGACTGGACTGGCAAAACTATGGTACTTCATACAAATATATAACGTTCGATTATCCTGTGAGTTTTGTAAAAGTAGGGAATACTTCAATTGTTGCATGGTCGTGCAAATCTTTTTACGTTTTGTGTCATATTTTCGTCAGCCCCCGAATTTTGCGAACTTAAGAGTGCTGAAATACGCACCACCCTCAAATCAAAGGAAATCTAAATCGGGACAGGTTCTGTTTTGAAACATTCTTTGTAACACAACGATCTTATTTGAAATTTGAGAGTTTTAGACCCAAACCAATAGATAAAATTGACCCTTTTTACCTTTTCCAATCACATGTTAAATATGGTGACGTAGAATGTAATCCAAGCACTCTTATCCAAAACGCAGTAAAGTAAACTAGTAACGAACAGTTGGGTAATGAATTGAGTTAAATACGGTAATGCCTATAGAAATTTACATGAACACTAAATGAGAATATGTATTTTATTTTGTAGTCTACTCCGATAGGATCCTTGCAGACTGCCCATGAAGTGATTTCCCCTCATAGAGAACAAAGACACCATCCCCATACTGCTGCTCACAATAATCCAAGGGCAACAAAGGTAAGATCCAAGAATTTCTAAGTATCCTCACAAACACTTCCTTATGAGTAGTTCTCACCAAGCGTCCACGTTTTGCCGTTTTTATATTAGTATTCAGTCAACAGAATCAGTTCGTTATATCCTCGAAAACTAGGATAGGGCTAGGTTGCCAACAATCCGTTTTTGTCAAACGGTGGTTCAAACAGTATCCAATTTTTTGCCAGTTCGCTGACTTTTCTATTAACCAGCATGTCGCACAGCTAATTTGTCCAATTATAGTGTAACTTTTGATTAGTGTGTGGTGGTGGTGGTTATTTCAAAACGTTTGAAGGTTTATGTTTCCATTTCGCAATTAAACATTAACCTGCAAACTAGGATTTGAAAAACTGAACCGAGTACGTTGTACGTTTGAAAAACTATTTAATTTCAAAGGGCTTCCTTGCACAGTTTACTTTATGTATGTACCATTTTATTCTTCGTTATTCATTAGACAACTTCGCTATATTTTAAGTTACGCCTACGTTTAGAAGTTTTGTATTTTCATATGAAATGCACGTCTATAGTCTATAGCTTCACAATTTCTACGGCCGTGTAATTTTTCGACATTTTTGCAAATACCAAACAAGTCTATAGGAACATTCTAAGCGCACTAAGATCCATAATAATAATATAACATCGACGAATTACACACAAAGCTGTTAATAGGTTTGTAGTTGAGAGTTTGTGAATATATTTTTTGAAATCTTATATATATATATATTATAGCTAAAATCGATTTGGTTGTGTTATTGTTGTTGTTGTCATTTTGTCATACACAAAAATTTCTACTCACACTACACAACGCTGCTACTGCTGCTGCTGTTTGGCACTTATACTACTTAACTTCAATCAGGGGGGAGGCACGGGTAATAAAGAAAGTGGATGGTCGGATAACCTACAGAATTGGCCGTCGTCCTCACTTGGACACGACCTTACTCCTGGAATTGACCGGCATGGTTCTGTACAGGTGAATAATTATGTAAAACTCTCTTGATCATAAGAAGTAGTAGTCGACTTTCCGTTTAATTTTTTCTCGCGGTGCTTCGTCGTTGAATTACGTACTCATTCTTCATGTACTTTTTTAAATATTCCACTTTCACTTGTTTTTGACACTTGAGCCCTTTTGTCTGTCATTGTCACTTAATTGTGATGTCTCACCACAAATCAATGAAGTAATTTTATTGCTGTTTTTTTCGAATATGAAAGAGCTCTACTGAGAGTTTTAATATATATTTACCAATCATTTTGTGTAAGGGTAAAATGAACGCCCAATTATTGATTGTGCATGATCAGATCAAAAGGACTTTGTATTGTAGTTCTTGCTAAATGATGTGTACCAACTTCCCTTGTATTTATTATACCTTTGTATTTATTGAATGTAGTAAGGAAATTTGTACCTCCTACGAATTTATATTGGGCAAATATTATAAGTGTGAAGGATGTGTTTATGATGAAATTTTCGTTTCTGTAACACGTATTTTATAGTTGTCGTACAGTAGTAGTTTAATTGTACGCGATGTACGTACGTCTGTAGTGATGCTTATCTGTAATTTTTAAGAAGCTTGCTCAATTATAGCACGTATCCTTATATAAATTTAAGTAACGCACTTGTTCTTTGCATTCGTGTGCTTCATGTGGTGCAAATATATTATATACAAATTATAGGGTTATATTGGTTATTGGTTTGCTATAATTTGCTGACACATACCTATACAGTGTAATATCAAAACTAATGTACTCAAGTTTTCAGCAGATTGAAACCTTTTGTATGAAATTACTTCTTTGCTGCATAAACTTTGATACTGATGAATGAATGGTTGTGTTCTTATATTTTATGCCAAATTATGATCGTATGAGGGCAAAATTTCCAAGTACAAAGTATATGTATCCCATGTTGTATTGGTCATGGCCACTAACCAGTCAGCCAAAAGGGGTTTAATTTTAGGCTAGTTATTACTTTTGATTTAGTCTAATCCTTGTATCCGTAGTACGAAGCATGTAAATATTATTGTTAGCCATGTGGTATGCTTGCCAAAACTGGACGAGATGATGGTTTACTTGAATGCTAAATTGGAGCTACTAGGAAAGGTTTATGAATGTCAGCGGCAATAAGTTCTTATTTTGTGTTGCAAACTAGGGAATTAAATGCTCCTATATGTTATTGTTGCCTGATATCTGAATGCAAAGTGGTTGCACTTTCAAAGGGGAAGCATAGTTGATACTGTAAAGTACGAATTTCTTTAACTATTTTAGGTTGTGAGTTCGACGAATGGAGAACTGAATGCTGACGATCCTACTGCTGGGCATTCCAACACCCCGATTACCGCACAAGCAGAACTTGAAACACAATCGGAAACAAAGTATGCTTTTCATTACGAAAATATTGTGTATAGATGAAGTGCCTTCGATTACATAACTAAATACTAAAATTGACCAATTTTTTGTTCAGGTGCTGCTGCTTTAAAAGGAAAAAGAAAAAATCTACTAGTCGACCAAAATGACTGGACGATGGAGACCATTATCTCCTCCCACCCTCGTCGGAATAACAATTACGTAGGGAGTACAGTTTTTTAGACATGATTAATTACTATGTGCGACTACAATTATTTCAACTACATCACTATTAAGTTGTGCATGATTATGTAGAGTAAAATCCTAGAATAAAAGTAAGCAGAGAAGACAGGATTTGAGGATAAAAACAAAGAAGAAAGGAATCAGTTTTTGACGCGAGCGACTGTCACTCACCACCACATTATGAACTGTTAAATCAGTCTCTTTTCACGAGTACTACATCGTCATCACATCACTGCTAATATGCTGTTCGCTGCTGCTGT
>JAQFZW010002550.1:0-16700 GCA_034687055.1 Heteromurus nitidus | reverse complement strand
TTCCGCAAAATTCCAGTGCATTATCATCATCTCTGTGAAAAGCGACTAAAAGGAAAAGAGAAGGGGATAAAAATGTGTACAATACAATTCCACCTCCACCACGTGTTGAGGTTGTCTTTGGATTCGGGGAGAAAGCTGAGAAGGAAACCCAAGTTCCTGTGAACAGAGTGTAATATGTCGAGTATAGCATGAGCACAAGTTAAATATAATGAGCGATTCGCCCCCTTTTGCTCTGTGAATAGGCAGTGATTTTTGTGATTTTGTGATGTTATGTGATTCGTAACAAAACATTCGTCGAATTCGCCCCAGAGTCTTGAGAAATGCATTCAGTGTCTTGGTAAAATCATTTTATTTCATTCCAGTTGTCGGTTGATCTAGTCCGCCGTAGTACGCTGAATGAAAAGTGAAAATTTCTGTAGAAAATTCCTTTCGTAATTAGAAGAAAGCGGCTTGCTATCTAGAAGAGTAGAATTGGATGAATTTATCCCAAACGTAGCCCTACCTAGCTAGTTTTCCTCTCAATAAAAACAAAAGGAGAGTAATTTTGATTGCGGAAGATTCTCCATCTCCTCCATAAATCATTGTAGCGTGAGACTATATTGAGACAAGGCTTTTAAAGCGTATCACTTTGGTTGAGAAAGGCGTGGGATGATAGTTATTCGTATCTTGTAAAAGTAGCCTTGTTAAAAACCCTGTGAACTGAACTTTGTTTTCATCTTGATGTTGTCCCTGAAGAGTTGTAAATTATTCATGAAACATAAGATCCTCGTAGAAAAAAGTATATGAGTTTATACACGCCTTTTTGGGGTAGCCCTGCTTTGCATATCACTGGATCCAAGTGGGAATACTGATACATCCGCTTTCTCTCATATGCACACGCGCCTTACGCTAACGTGACACTTCAATTTACCTAGCGTTAAGGAAGGATCCTTTGAGGAAAATCGGTTTAATTTTCTGTAGGCATTCCAAAATACAATTTAAAAGCGAAAGGAATAAGTTGGATTCAAAATGCGAAATTCTTGGTACTGCGATTCCCAGACTTTTAATTAGGATTACGACGCACAAATATAAGTATATCGCATTGAAGTGACTTGAATGAATGGGAGAAAAGAGGAAGATGGATAGTGCAACCGCCGAAGAATATTCCACGACAGATCGACGCAGTTTCTCAGAAAGGTACACATACAAAACTCCATTCATACTAACCTAAGAAATGGTGTATGCATCACAATAATAATCTGATGGGCTTTAAGCTTGAGTCATATGAGTAGGGTTGTGTGTTTCAAAAAAAATTGTCGCATCATGGATGTACCAACTGAAAGCTGAATTACTTCTCCCGGGAATACATTATTGTGCACAAGTTTCATTCATTACAAGTTGTGCATACTCCATACTCGGGAGAGAGACGATGTAACGATATTTTTCAATGAATCGTCTTGTGTGTCTTCTTCTTGGTTTTCTGGCATCAACTCTGGCTCCTCGGATGTCGCTTTCTGTGACGCATGGAAAAAGAGAAGTGTGATGTGTGGCTCCCCAATCCCTCTCCTCATCTATAAAAACTTGTTTTCCAATGATGTAATAAGAATCGAGTATACGAGCCATTATTTTTACGAGTGGAAAGTGAAGACAAGACACGAGCGCGAGTTTATATTTTTTCACTTGGTTTCACCAAAAGGTGAAAGGTGTGCTAAAACTTAATGCTTTCATTTGTCCCCTCTCTCTGCTAATAAATCCCTCCTTGTGCTGATATCATTGAATCGCGAAATCCACGTAATCATATCTCCGTATCATCACTGCTCATCACTCCTCTCCATTTACGGTTGGTTGGCAAAGAAAAAAACATGTGTGTCGTCCAACGCTATAGAAAGAAGCAAGTGTTTTTTATGTTAGTCGAAGGAAACATGCTCATATCCCGTCTCTGTTGTTCCTCTCTTGATGTTTCATTCTTTTTGACGAGATGTATTGGCAATGATCCCTCAATTTTTTACGACATGCATCGCATATTATGAGAGGCAATCTTGTGTGCTCGTGTACGTACGTACAATATCCCTTTTGGCATGGGTGAGGCTATTTTTAAGCATTATGATCATCATCCGTCTCTTCTGTTATGTTATGGTTATCATGCATCCCGCTAACATTTTCATAATACGTAAAAAAACTGTATCCTCGTGGTAGACGTTTGCTTTTTTATGTGTGTTAAAATTGTTGGAAACGTATGTGTCGTTTGTGGAGAATACGGAGCTAGAAACGTATACACCTTTCGAAAATGTCATTTCCCCTAGCATGTCACTCTCAGTCTTGAGTCAATAATTTCATTCAAGGTTATGTCTTGGCAAGTACTCCTCCATACAATTTTTTATGTCACTCTCGTGTAGCACTATTTTTTCTTTCAAAAATAACCCTTCTGCCATCCAGACCCAGAAAATTAATTTTCGGTAGAGGAAGTCTGGAAAGTGCAATTTCAGCTAAGCTACATATATGCATCTTTATATTTTATATATTTCCATACTGCTCGTTCGTATATGTGCGTCGGCTTGTTGATAATAATCTAATGAAACAGTTTTAGGGTAGCGGCATTCGTGTTATCAGGAAGAAGGAAAAAGCAAGAAAAAATTCCTTGGTGAAGGTACATAACTGAGATTCGGACGTCAGTACATGTCTTTCTCGTGACGGTGCTGCTGTGTAGTTTGCTTTGTGTGAGTACGTTGGTGGGTCTGGCTGGATGCAGCTGTTTTCTGTCGGACATCTGCTATAAATGAGAGAGAGTAAGGTGGTAGAGGAGTTGAGCCTTTTTTCATTTGGGTTGAAACCCAATGGAGTAATTTTTATTGTAGGGTCTCCTTTCCGACCAATACTCTGTTCAATTTCAATATATCGGGAAAGAAGGTGGATTCGATCTGGAATCAATTTCAGAAAACCAGCACAGGACAACGTTTTGTGTGAGGTGTGATTCAATGTGAAATGCTGGGAGACTTGGAGAAAGTACAATTATTTGTGAGCAATCCTATGAAAAAAAATATCTCGAGAAAAGTTTTATTGAGTTTGATATCTGTGAGATTGTGTTCAAAGTCGGTTTGAATTGGTATGGCTTCAGTATGGATCCATTCTGGAATTGGAGCAGGTGCGCTTAACCTAAATCCGGATTTAGTTTGAATTGAATACACCTTTTTTGTTTTTATTACTCTATTACTTTGTTATGCCAAAGTGATTTCGATTTTTGTGTGCAGAATCTCTTGCATATAAACGTGTTCCATGAAAGAAAACTTCTCAACTTTGCAGATATAAGATTTTATTAGTTCAGTCTACTTCCGTTCTGTATAAGACTTCGATAATGGTGATGATCTTAAAATAAGTCATTTCTCAAATCCAGAAAAAAATTATATGTGTACTGCCGGCAAACAACATAAACTGAAGCCCTCTGGCTCTCAACATATTATTCATTCACAATAATTGCCTTTCCTTAACAATTTTATTTGTTTTGCTAGTGCATATATGACTGGTGGATGTTATAGGAAACTATATGTACTCTGTTCCGTATGAGTTCTTGAGATTAAAAATTCTCTGCGATTTTATGAACATAGCTACAATCTAGGCGCTATAGCTGGAATTCGAATATTATTACGAGTCCGTTGTCGAAAAATATAGTGCCGCTCGCGAGCATATTTCACAGATGAACATGTTTTATGATCATTTTACTACATTCTTGTTTATATCTGTACCTCTATACAAAAACATGTTGGAATGGTCTGGATTTTGAATTCTTACCAACAAAATAATATGTATTTTGGGTTGGGTTTGTTAGTGTATATTCCTACTTCGTCTTTTTTATGGCAAAATCGTAGAGAAAAAAGAATGGCTTGTGGATTTTGCTCTCTGCCTTTTGTTGTCCCGTTGGACTTCTTAAGGAAAATCTATGTAACATCTTGGGTAAAGGGGAAAGAAGAGAAAGAATGAAAACAAATAGTTATCCATATCGCTCGCTATGCATGTTCCATGCCTTGGTCCATACAAATGTGGAATCGGAACTTAGAATTATATTCGTACAATACTTGCCGGAATAATTTTTTTAGTTGGTTTGTAATTCTGAGAAATTTACTTGAGAAGAAACTTGAGTGTGTGCGAGGGTTCAGTACACATTAAAATTATTGCCTTTTGAATCGGCACAGCAATAATGATACCAATGGTATAGGTTCTCTAGAATCCAAGTCTGGTACGTATTTCCAGGAGCCATTTGCTGCTGTCAAGAGCTAACGCGAGGTTGAAAGTAGTAGGTTTTTCGGAAAGAACCCCAGTTGCAATCTGGTTGTGGATGAAAAGGGGTGAAATTTTGGGGAATCAACGTGTCCTTAATGCATTTTCCAATACTTGTGTAGAAAAGAAAGTAAACTGGCTGAAACAAGACCGGCCAAAACCTGGTTAAGAGTGCATTAATCACACATAGCGAAGGGATATTTGAAGGTGAAAAAAGTAGCAGTTCTCTGATGCTGTAAGCATTGAGAAACAGTACAGCAGTAAGTCGTGTGGAAAGAAGGAGAAAGCAATTTCGGGGGTAAAGTAGATGGAAACATCGAATGAGGGAGGGAGCTCTCGGTAATCGGCAAGAGTGGATGGAATTGTGAGAAACGGGAACTACGAGTTTGAATCAGGAAGCGAATATGAGGGGGTGTGAGTCGCTCATAATCTGATTCAGCTGCACACATTCACATATTAGAACCTCTTCATGTGTGGAAACGATCCTGTTTTTGCTGGATTGATGGCTTGTGGTGGTGCAGGGTAATGCAGTTGTGTGCTGAGTGCCGATGCTTGTATTTTTCATTGCCTAGTGGGATGGTAAGTGTGATGAAAAAATTCCCAGCTGAATAGATTAAGTGCCTTTGTTTAGTGCTTTCACCAACAAAAAACTTGCCTTTATCCTAATAACCATACTGCTCTAATTATTAATCTGCACGGGTTTATATGTATATCGTATATCATCAAAAATTTGTCCTCATCCAGTGCTACTCCTTTCACATTTTGTACCGACTTTTGGGCCATTCCCTTTGTCAGACATTCAACTAACCGCATCATTGCCACTCTTCGAAGGAGGTCTTGGAATGACAATGCAGTGGCTCTTCTGAAACGATGAAAATGTTTGTGATTCTGCATTTGGACCTATCTTTTGTTCTTGTTTGGGTTTGGTTTGTTGTTGGTTGTAGCTGAGCAAGTTATACGCTACGCGGTCTCGTGAGAAGAAAGCTTTCCTAAGGGAGGTTTCTCAAATAAAACAAGTGGGGAACATGGGCACTGTCTGAAGGGGAGAAAGGTACCGCAGGCTCATTGTCTCCTTAAACCATTCGCAAACACACTGTTTTCATTTTATGTTCGTGATCGTTTAATGCTGCTCTCCAAACTGGGGAGCGAGAGGAGCGTATTATGAGTTGTGTGCGTGTGCACGCAAAAGTTACGACATAATATAACGATGAAATGAAGCAGAAACTAATTGAGTTTACAAACTCAGCGTGTTTCTTAATTATTCCATTCTGCTGGCTGGCAAGGGTTGCCGGAGGAAGAGATACAAAGGGGGAAAGGAGTAACTTGCTGGTGTTGAGAGGATCCAAATGAAATCCCAGTAGGGTTGTGTTGTGAAAGAGAAAGGAAATTCCTACTTTTTGCAGTGGGCTCTGGGAACTTGTCTACTTGTATGCATTTATTCGGGATTAAGTTGCGAACGAGGGAATGGTCTTTTTGTTAATTTTGCTCTAAAAAGTTGTTTTTGTAAATGTGAATGATGTATTACTTTCTTCTTGAATATATAAATATTAAAAGTCTTTTAGGGGTATGGACGAGTTTAATTATAAAGTTAATTAATTAAATTTTGCGGTTTTGTAGGAATTTATATAAAGTTAATTGATGACTACCAAAAGGAAGATAACATTCATTTAATAAATTAAATATGTGCATATAAATTTTGGACAGCGAGGGTGTGATTGTGAATGCAATGATGCACAATGTATGTAGGTTGTTCGATATTGTTGTCTGTGTTCCCATGCTTCGCTATTCGCAGTTCACGTGATTTCGTTTTTCCGAAAAACGTTCCGTAGAACATCATTGGCAGAAAGTGATATGGAATCAGTTTGTTGTCTTTGTTTGTCTTGAATTATTGTGCCGAACTGTCTTGTTGAGTGACAAGGAGTTTATAGAATTGCCCTAATGTTGCTCGGATGATTTCTCCTGTCTCTCCATCATTCACTTGCCTGATTATTTTTCAAATGAGTTTGACGGCTTGCTCAAACATAACCTTCCTGCCCAACTTGTGGTCGTTAAATCCTCTCTCTCGGAACAGTTTGTCTCTCTCTCGCTCTCTTTACCTTTTGGTTTGCCAATACAGTGAAGTTAAAATATGCACATGTTTTTCTGCTGTTGCGTTACTAAATGGAAATTCTCATCAGCCATCACATCACATTTCTCCCATGTAAAAAGTAAATGTTTTTACTGAAACTTCTTAGCTTCACATGTCAATGTGAATGTTGAATATGGCTCTCTCTCTCTGATTCCCTGTTTACATTTCACTTTCGGCGTACTCAGTTCCCCTCAGTGTGCGTTGATGATGGTCATATCTGCATTACTGCGTCGAGCTCGTCTATACATAAAACATTAGATTTTTTATTGCGCTTTGTGCGTAAATTGTAAATGGCATTACTGCGCAATAACGTTTTCGGATGGCGAGAGTGTATACAGCTGTAATTAGTTTTTGTAAAAAAGAATACCATCGAATCTCTCTCATCGTCGCCCGTATTATATATACTTAGTCAGTCCTTCGCCGGAAACGGAATGTTAAAGACGTTTTGAGTCGTGTGGAGAGTGGCACTTCAATTTTCACAGACATGAAAATGGAGCCGCTCCCGCACTTGGTAGCCGTAAGCGTAATAAAGGGGAACACGGCAACATCAAGATGCTTTTTGGGACGGTATAATGATGAGGGAAGCGTGTGCATGTTTTGATGATGTTGACTTTCCTGGAAGCAAGAAGCATGAAGCATCTTGTTCTCTAATTTGAAGTCAAGTGTTTCACAAAACTTGGATGTGATAGTTGTCCTATTGTGTGCAACGCGACTTTTTCACGTTGCATATGAAACGAAAAGGTTTCACTTCCGCTTTCTCTCTAGAAGAAGGTATATATGCATATACTTGTCGAGGTGAGGACTGTGGAGGTTTGTGCGATGTTGTTTGACATGCATTATGCATGTGTCGAGCTTCCTTTACAGCTGTTTAAATGTATTATTATGCTACTCTCGCTGATGGAAGTGGATGCTAGTGCTCTTTTTAAAAATATATGCATAGCATTAGTAAAGTAAATCGCTGTAAATTGTATATGGCAAACACGTTATTCTGGAAGAATGAAGAAAGACGTGAAATGCAGGAGTATATATGGAGTGCATGCAGATGATGAGAAACGCGATAGTCTAGTGTAATAAGCATTTTCCACTCGAAGCTTTGCATTGCATTCATCCCATAAAAGTCAAATAAATTTCCTCAAGTTGAGCATTGAACATTGAACCCATTCAGTTAATGGGCTACGGGATCGATGGAAAATGTGTAAGAAAGGGATTTACATTCTTTCAGGAGACTCTGATCGCGGAGAGTATTTTATCACGACAAAATATAAGTATCGGAATTCCAACGGCGTTGGCAGCTGGATGCATTAAAAATAAGAAGGAATCAAAGCGCAGAAACGTATTACTCCCAGAAAATGTCTCATTTACTCCACCCTTTCAATTTTTCTAAGTGCTTTTCTCAGACTTGTTTGGTAGAAGGACGTACCACGTACTCCGATCTTGATAAGATATCCAACTCCTGTGATACTTCAGCTTTCTTCCAGATGAATTTTATTTTATGAAGGTTTTTCCACTTTCTGTCATTGAACCTATCGAGAATCCAGTCGTCAGTTGGCAATATCATAATCTCAAGAATAGAATACCTTGAATGAAATACATATGATTCCGGTTCCACGTCTGGAATCTGGAGGAATATTTAAGTATACACGCAAATTCCGTAGTAGAAATAGAAAATCCACTTCGATACAATAAGATTTTGAATAATATATCTCATGAAAAACACAAATAAACAGTATTATGCTTTCAGAAATCATTTTCGTATTATTGTTCTCTGTTGTGGCATGTTTCATGTTGTTCCGGACTTTCCCCGTCTCTTACGATTATATCATTTTCAGGGATAAGAGAAACTTTTCCTCGAAGTTTTCTGAGAATGAATCTTACATGTCGAAGTTGTCGCGAATTGCCTGAATGAAGCTTCTCGAGTAATGTGAGATCCAGAGACATACACATCTGAAGTGCCGAATTTGGCGAATTTTATATGCATTGAAGTGAAATAGAATGATTTGCATCGTGGAAAGGTTGGGGCATAATTAGGATCAAACGTCAATTGGCGTTTATGGTAATATCAATACCAAGTAAGTAGATCATCAGCATAGAAGAGCTCTGGTGGTGGTGGTGATTCCGCATCAAATCATCAGATCTTGGTTGGGTTATTCGTTCAGTTATATGTATTTATTGAGATAACTGATTCGGAGATGGCAAGTGAGAAAATCAGCAGTGATGCTGAATCTGATATTGAGTGTGGTTTGAAGTTTGCATGTGATGACGAAATCAATTCGGAGAGTTCTTCGAACTCGTCAGATTCAGAACTTGATTTTGTCTTCGTTTTGAGAGCGTAAGGAAGAAAAATGAGCACGCCTTATTGAATCCAAATGACATATCTTTAATATTTTGAATTTTCTTCTTGTTTTGCAGTGATGTCGATCTCGATAATCAGCGTCATTTATCTGATGCAAATAATTCTGGAAGTTCCTCAAATTCCAGTTTGTCTGCAAGGTTCGTATAAGTACCACACATGCACACATTAGAAAGATGCACTCATTATGGTGAAGTATGTGAATAATAAATGGTGATTTTGTTTTGCAGAAGCCTGGACAGTCCAAATACCTCATCGATAGAATTGGTTGCCCAATCAGTTTCCTCATCCTCCCTTCGTGGTCGTGACTCCGAAACTCCCGAACATTCTACAGTTCGTCATCCCGAAGTCATTACCGATTACAAAACTCATTCTGGATGGGATGGAGATAGTGATATTGAAATCGAACAGGATCCGCCCGACTGGTCAAAAGATGTTCCTGAAGAGACTCTCAGCGGACTGGGTCGGCTGGAGAAGAAGAGACAGGATGTTCTTAATGGTACGCTAAGCAAAAAGAAAGAAGAATTTTGTGATCTCGTTCGTAGTTTCACGTCCGGTCTCTTGTCAGACCGTATACGCAACTTTCTTTTGTTTTGTCAAAAAATAGTTATGAATAGGCTAACTGAGAAAGAAAGTGGCCAAATCGAGTTTGTCCAACATTCTTGTCCAATTTTCTGTACTGTAGGTAGTGTTTTAAAAGTTTTGCTGTCTAGATTGTCAGCAGAAGTTTAGGATGATACTTGTTTCCACCCAAAATAATAATTTTGTACTTGAAGTTTTCTCTGACATGTTTGATATTTCTTTCTCTGATTTCCAGAACTTTTCCATACCGAAAGGTTATTTGTTCGTAAGCTGAAGATAATGGACCGTCTGTTTTTCCGGCCAATGAAAAACCTGCCTGCATTATCTTCTGACTTGATTGTACATCTCCTGTTTCCTAATCTGGAGGACGTGTTAGGTACCCATGAGCAGTTCAATGCTGATCTGAAAAAGAAAAGAACTGAGCAACCTGTCGTTGGTGATATTGGCCCGGTGCTGTTAGAAACGGTATGCCACGATTCGGTTGCACTTCTTCCGTATTAACATTTTTCGAAAATGGACATTGGACATGCACCTACAATTATGTTTTCGTTAACGTTGTGTTTTAGTTTGATGGAGAGCGAGGTGAGCAACTGAAACAAGCTGCATCCGCGTTCTGTGCAAGACAACAAATCGGTTTGGAGCTGCTGAGGGAGAAACGGAAACGAGACATGAAATTCCATGCGTTTTTAACTGAGGCAGAGTCGGACCCAGTGTGTCGCCGTTTAGGTATCAAGGACATGATTCCAACGGTTATGCAACGACTTACGAAGTACCCACTTCTCTTCGAAAGCTTGTGCAACTGTACAGCTGCTGATTCCACTGAGTACAAAAATCTCCAGAGAGCTTTGGAGTTGAGTAAAGAGATTCTGTGTAGTGTCAACTTAGCGAAGAAGGATGCTGAGGACGAGGAGCGACTGCAAGAGATTCAACGAAAACTCGACAAATCCTTCTTTGAGAAGGGGGTCGAGCGCACAGATCACGCATTTAATGACCTTAGAGTGAGCCTACTTTAATATGACGTAGTTACGAATGATCATTATTCTATCAATTTTGCCAGCATTTTAACTGATTAATTACTTTTTTATAGAATTTTGACTTTACACGCCATAAATTGATGTATGACGGGTCTCTCATGTGGAGGGTGAATAAAGCGAAGGGTGACAGATTAAAATCGGAGCATCAGGAAGTTCTCCTTGTCCTGTTGGAAGATATGATAGTCCTTTTATTAAAATCAGACGATCGGTATGTGCTGAAATCGCATAATATCGGGAGTCGGAAGGAGGACAGGATGCCAGCAAAACCCACCATAAAACTCAATACTCTTCACGCCACACGTGTTGCTGCAGGTATGTAATTACATCAATTCATAAAACCAAGCGAGTTGTGACGTCATCGACATAAATGAAAACTAATTTGAGCTCTTTACAACTTTGCAGATAAACGAGCGTTTTATCTCCTTTCCAAGACGTCACCAATTCCGTACATGTTCGAACTGGTGTGTAGTACAGCTGAAGAAAGGACAATGTGAGTGACGTTTTGTAGTTTTTAATATTCGCCTAGCTAATGTTTCTAGGATTAGTCATACCGAGGCATTCCATTCTGGCAATTGAAAAGATTGATTGATAGTTCTCTCATTTTGGATGCCAAAACTTTTGACAACTTTTTACGAAACGGTACCAGTACAACCTAATTAGTTTATAGTACTTTACAACAACACAGTAATGTCGAAATCCCATTCTGCCCATAGACATTTTTTCTGTATTTCTGTGTATGAAAGGCCATCATACGTCTGATGGTTACTAACAAATATTTGAAATATTGTCACACGAATGTGTTCAAGTGGTTCATAGTGCTCATTAAACACTTTAATTAATTGAGCGAAGCAGAAGTACACAAGGTTACTTGCTATACATGATTCTGTGAGCCATATTATCACAATGCCAAGGTAAATGCAACCTTGCCACTGTAAACGCTAGACGAACGACTTCATGCATGCACTTTCACGAGGAGACGGGCAACCACCATTTGTGCATGTTGCCATCAACCTAGCTTCTTCGCCTCACGAATCATTGAAGGAATCTTATGATGCGAAGCACATTCATTACTAGTTGAAGTTTAGAATATTTAGTTTTCGAATCTTGAAACTGATTATGACAATATGATATGATGACGAATGCAGAGAGGGAATGTGTCATTCTTTGAGTTTTTAAAGGGCGATTAGTTTGCTCAACGAAAATAACATAGTTCTATTAATATCTGATGGTGTTCACTCTGAAACCCTCTTCCTCACTTTCTTTGTATCTTGGGATTTTCCTTTCATCTCTCATCCTCTTGCTCCATGTTTCTAACGAACGAAACCATCTGCATCGCTGCTCGGCTCGCACGGTTTTGGTTACATTTTCTCGAACGCTGTCTTTCTAAAACGGAAACTTTCCGCGCAAAAATACGTGCAAGCGTAACATTTTCACTCGTAGTGTGTAGGGTTGCCACCGCCAGACCCGTTAGTGCATGGGTTTGTGTGACTCATACTTTTCAGCACAAGTCTGAATGGTCGCTCGTGACATGCTCGTTTAAACCGTTAAAACTCAAATTACGGTTGAAGAAGGAGAATATCTATTTTTCGGAGAAGACGGTGAAAATCTTGGCAAAAGTAAAATATGCCTAGTGCCCATGCACAGGATGTTAGTTTTTGTGAGGAGGATGGATCTTCTTGATCTTGTCTCCCAGATCAGTACATTCATGTGTGTATACATTCCCATTTCCCGTTGTGCTGCATGAGTTCATGGAATGATTTTCCACATTGCACTCAAACTTATCATCGTACACACTGCTACACTAATAACGAGCTCATTGGGAAAATATGTGAGTTTTTCAGTCTGTTATGTATAAAACGAAATCCTCGTCACTTTTTACAAGCTGAAGTCATTAAGAATTTTTTACCGTGTTCCATACATCTGGATGTACGCATGCAAAAAAAGAATCTTTTGGGGTGAGTCTGGTTTTTCCTTGACTGCCAAAGCTTTTCACTCAGTCGTGAAACAAATTTCTTTGTTTGCTGAAGTGTCGTTTTTTACGTGATTCCTATTTCATTTCAAAAGGAAAATACTTAGTAAATGGACGCCTTCGGGACCTGTAAAAGGAAAGAGGAATTATATTGAATTGAAGTTTCAAAACCTGTTATAACTTGGTGTATATGTGTGAGCTTTGCATGGTGCAAAACAGAAAACAATTTGTACATTTCGTTACAAACACCACGCTTGGAGACTCGAGAGCAGAAAATGTCTACGAATTCACTGAAAAACGTTTTCAACGGTGTTCAAAATCAAGCGTCTAGGTACTCAGGCATAGCCACATTTTTTCATGAACATCGTAAAAAGCAGTGGTTTTGGTTTAGTCGGAATAAAACAACATCCACGAAATGGAAGAGATATATTATTTTTTCCCAAATGTTTTGAGTTTTGTGGAAGCGTTTTACAAAACTTCTCACGGATTAAGCTAGTTGGTGGTCTCCGCATATACAAAATTATTTTATGTGTTTTCTCTTTGTTCTTTTGCAGATGGTTGCAGCACATTACGAGAGCGGCTGACGACTACAAAAGCAGACAAGATCAGTCTCGACGAAGTGAAGTTCATCCAGTCAGTAACATTCCACCTTCGGTTACCGAGTCGGAGGACAGAAGCAAAGAGTAAGCGGGCAACCTGATTTCCTCTAAAGTTCCCAGTTTTCCAACAAAAAAATATGAGAAAAAATTGATAATACCCATCAGAATTAGATGAAATTTCGCTTCGAATTTCTGCTGCGCTGACAGAAGCAGCGATAAAACTTCTTGTTATTCGGATCGATTATGACATGACATTTCATATGTAATCGTGGTGGAATGATGAAGTGATAGATTTGGAAACTTGCCATGTTTGATATTTGCTCTGGCAGTTATATTCAAAACAAGAGTATTTACTTATAGTCTTTTAGTATGAATCGTTCGATTGTTGGTGGCAGAAAGGAGTAGGACGTAGGCGAGGCAAATGCATGCCCTGTCGGACGAAAATTCCTGCCAGACTCAGAATTGTTTATTACGGAAATTAAGAGAGAAGTAGAGAAGTTCCAATATTCTTTTTTTGTGAGTGGGAAGCTAATTTTTGGAAGTGAAACCATAACTTAAACAAAACGCGAAAGATGTTTAGAGAAAGTCGTAATGATAAAAATGATGATGGGAAATTACAGAGATATGCGCGGATGAATGCAAGCGTTGTCGACAGCAGAAATTTGCAAACATGCATGTTTGCATCTTTTTAGCGTTTGAAATGAAAGGGTATTATTGATTATATCATGAAATATCGTTTATTTTTGTGAACATGATCTTTCCTCGTGATACTTGCCAAGTCAATTTAGTTTACGAGTTGATAAATTCCTTCAAAATTTAGGACTTGAGAACATTTGGCGTGCTATATATTCTGATTTTTTTGTTCACACGTGTTATATTCTATTTTAATATTTTTTTTCAGATCGGGCGAAGCCACCGAGACCAACGGGCAGGACACAAGTGATCAGACGACGACAGACTCGTCGGGAACACAGCAGGACGCTGTAGCAGGCACATCTCTTCAGAAAGACTCGAGTCCAGCTCCGGATAACTCGGTCAGTGGAGGTACCGCAAGTCCACCACCATCTCCAGAAAAGGGCGCTGCAGGTACTTGTCATCTTGTAGAAAATCGAACATCCTTTTCATTTCTTGAAAGCGTTAGGGCTAGGGATATATACTCTTTCTCCTTCCACACAAATACTTTTCTCCCTCTCGCTTCCAAGTCTGACTTTCTCTTTCGACATTTCTAACATGAAGATTCAAATGTTTGTATAATATGGTGTAAACATACATATTTGCCCTTAATTAAGCATGACACAATTTCTGGTGTCGTCTTCAATTATCCACAAGCGTTTTCACATCCTTTTAAGTATGGCAGGGACGAGAGTTGTTTGACTTTGAGCTTTATTGTTGCGTTATTGGCGTTCTTTGGAACTGGTCTTGTTTCGTGGGTATACAGTGTCATTGACAATGATTTCCTGGTCCGTGTTTAGGTGATGGAAAACTGTCTGTAGGAGCTTCAGGGGGACAGTCTGAATCACCCAGTCCTGCACGTATAAATCAGCAAGAGTTTTTGCGAGTGACCGAAAGCTCTCCTCTCATTGATCCTTCTGAGGTGGTGGTCGAAACTACCGAAGTTCACTTCGCAAAACTTATTATTTCTCCATATGGTACTACATATTCTCACACTCTTGTCCGTGTCTTTAAATAGATTCGCTTGACGCTTATTGTGCCTGCTTTTTATTTCCTTTGATTACTTTTATTCTTTCTTGATTTTTTATTGCACCTAATGAAAGTAGGAGTTGGTTGCATTGCATTTCGAGTTCAACTTTTGAATTTGAATTTTGTTTCGCTGAACTCTGAGAATACTAAAAAGTATAATTTTGCATTTAGTTCCCTTTGCTTATTTTCAATTTTTGCATATTCGTAGCTAGACGTGCATGATAGTATTTCCCCTTCCGTCTGCGAAGTTTGTTTCTTCCGTTCATTATTACAAATGCTATAACTATTTACATTTGCAGAGGAGCTCAAACGAGCGGATTCAAAGATTCAAATGGCTTTCGAAGAGAAACTGAAACTCATTTCCAAAATGTGCCACATTCCAGCGGAATTAGGGGAGAAAGGCGAGTCGTCGTCCTCCTCCTCTTCAGAAGCTTCCGACTTGAGTAAGCCGAAGGATGCCAAAGAATTAGTTGTTGCTTGCATACACCAAGGTAAATGGTCTCATTAAAAAAGAACACCTTTATAAGTACATGTGTGCATGTTTGTCGACAAGAAGGAATGCGAGTGTGTAACGAAGAGTTGAGAAAGTATGTTTGTTATAAATAATTCCTTAGTTGATCAACTGGGGCGGCTGATTGCAACGCAAAAGTTGACAAGTGAAAACATACAAGTGCAAAAGGAGCAACTTAATATTCACAAAGTGTTGAATACACTCTTGGCACAACTTTTGGTAAGATCTTTTCTCAGAAACATGATATTTATATTTGAAATAAGGTAGACTTTTTAAACATTCATGCTCAACTTTTTCAATTTTTTACAGAACGAAGTTCACAGAAAGGATGAGGATCTGGAATTACGCCGCCAAGAACTTCACCGAATCCGTGAGCAAAATCACGGCTACCAAGAGCGTCTTCAGGCAAAAGCGAAGGCGGAACAAACTTTAGTCAGTCCTTCTCGAAGTCCGACACACTCGCGGCCAAATAGCTTCGTATCACTGTCCTCCTCTTCAGACCATCATGACTTCGCACATGAGGATGAAGCAGGTACAGACGTTTCCTCTGCTCTAATTTAATTATTCCGTCTAACAGTGAAAAGTCGTTCTGCGAAAGTGTCTCGTGCTATTTTTTGTTCCGTATCCGTACGTGTGGCACACCCGGTGCTGGGTGAGACGTAGAAGCATTAAGCATGTGAACTCTAAACGGTGCATGTTCTTCGAATCAAATATATATACATTTGAACTTGCTCACGACTTGAGTAAGGCGGTATTGCAATGAGCAAGATGAATGCAAAAGCAAAGAAAACTATGTGATTCGCTTCATAAAGTAAAAAACTGCAATAATTTTTGTGTCGTACGTTATTACTTATTACTTGTTTGTGTCATTTTTATACATCTCTGCTCTGTCCTATTGGATCGTGTTCTTGTTTGTCTGATTTTAAGACGAGTAAGTTGCTGATCTTGAAAATACTAATTGAATACATGAGTGGAATCTTTTAGTTAATTGTAATTAACAGTTTGTGATTGGATCCGTAGAGTAGAGCAATTGAAAGCAGAGTAATGAGTAATGGAGGTTTGGTTTGTTTTGTAAAGTGCATGGCTTCTGATGATTGTAGTTGATTACATAATTTGGTTTGGTTTTTAAAGTGTGAGTTTGGCTGCTCGTTTGACTAAAAGCGTGTGTTATTCGTGGTTTGTTGGTCTAGAAGTTGTGGCGAAAGCTCCCTTGAAGCAGCAATTATCCGCTCCTGTAGCTTCCTCCAGTTCTAACACGAGTCCTCCTACCCTTGTGAACCCTGATGAAGCAGGGTCTGCTTGTGACACTGTTGCTGCTGAGACTCATCACGGAGAATCAGGCAAACCTACTTCCGATTCTCAGAGGAGTCGTCACTGTCATCCAGCAAGCGAATTGGCGCCAGAAGTGAGTGATTTGGTAGTAAAAACAATTAACTCTTGTTGTAATGTAGTCGTAACCGTAAGTAGATCAGTAATTCCACTCTTTCACTTTATGTGCTCCGTTGTCAGACGCTTCACCAAATCCACTTTACCTAAACGATCGCTCACCAAATTTTTTTTGCCAAAATGCAGTAC
>JAQFZW010002549.1:0-16704 GCA_034687055.1 Heteromurus nitidus | reverse complement strand
GATATCGCTCCACGAAGGAGAAGATGCTATGGACTCTCTCTCTCTCTCTCTCTCTGTGTGTGTGTATGTGTGAGTGTGGAGTGAGGGAGAGGGGACAGGATACGGAGCATGGAGCCGAGTATTGTCGTTCCACTGTGACCCCCTTCCATCAAGGATTATTGGGATTCCTTCTACTTCCTCATTCTCCGCGAGAAAGGCAAGAGAGAAATGAGAGAAAACATCTCTTCAACTCATCTTCTTCCCATATTGTCCTCCTCCCTTTCCCCATCCATTTTATGAGCTTGAGTTATGCAGCTGACCTGGAGCCATATGTGCACCATCACCCAACATCTCCCTCTCTCTCTCACTCTAATCCCAATGTCACTTTCGCAAAAAGGAGACAAAAGGAGAGTGCGGTGTGCATAATGTTTCCCTTTTGCCACACAACCCGTCATTTCCCCTCAAACTCGCTTTTATTGCATATTTTGCATAAAAAAGCGGAGGAATGTGTGCGATTGAGGTTGTGTGCCTTGCTTCACTCTCAGTAAACGTGCGTCATCGCCCCACACATTTGCGATATCTCTCCGCTCGTGGAATATGACGACAGCCAAAGGCATTTTTTGTGTCGTTCTTCTCCCACAAATTCAATTTGAGCACACGTCTCTCTCTCTCTCATCAATCCCAATCCATTTTCCCACTGACTTTTTCTATTTTTATTCTGGACGGAGGAAATCATGTGCTGTTGGGCGAGAGGAGTAATTTCATTTCTTTCAAGATAATCATGCAATGGTCAGGGGAGGGGAGGGGAGCGTGGTTTTTGGTTGGGTTTCGCGTGACGAGGAATCGAATGGAATGCCTGAATGAGTGAGTCAAGTGAGGACACGCGAACAAGCTCGTCTTTCTCTCCAGTCAAGGTGGTGCACCTTGTGCGCTGGATGAATAACTGAATAAGGCTATGGAGACAGACTGGAAGAAGATGCTCAGGAGCAGTCTTGACCTACATTCTCTCTCCTTCCCCATCGAATCACTTTTTTTCGCTGTCTGAAGCTGACAACCAGCCAGACTGATGATCCAGATGAGGATGGAGCTGGCCTTGCCATTTCTCATTTTTATTCCGTCTTCGTCTCAGGTTTAACGACTCCAACCCAATATCTGTCTTTCCACTCGAGATCTCTTTCTGCTGAATACGTGCGAGATGTTGGCCAACTCAACTGATCAACTCGCAGAGAGCAACGGAGTTGGATGGAGAATGTGAAGAGCGAGGATGACAGGGAAATGTTTGAGGATGAGGAGTGAGAGGAGCAGCTGCGTTCCGAATGCGAGCTCAACTGAACAAAGGCTGGAATTGGAAGGAGTTGTCGAGGATGAGCAAAGGAGGAGTGAGCGCACTCTGCCGGCAAGCAAACTAAACAACATCTCAATCTGCTGGTTTTCAATGAGTTGGGTTGTTTGATGGGAGAGGACACTTGCTCAAATGTTCCAACAAATCCACTACTTCGCCGCTTACCACGTCACAGCCACAGCTCATCTCTCTTCTTACGCACACGCATAAAACAAACGAATACAAAAGGAGAACATGAGCACATTACGACAAGCCTTGCTTCGTTCACCTCCGCTCGCCATCCTCAATTTCAATTCGAACGCAGTTTGTGTAACCCTTCCTCAGAGCTCACATTAATTTCCAGAATTTCGATATCAGAACGGGGATCTAGTTATCATCCTAAATCCGCATTAAGCCGCATCGAAGTTGTCAGGAAGAACCACGATAAGCAAGGCTGACATTGTGACATTTGTACAAAAACGCGTATGCCTCGCGAAGAAGTTTGCAAGGTTTGAATGGATGAATGTCCAGGCTACCTTATTTACATACGAAATTGATAAGGTGGGCTCTTTATTTAGCCGTCATCTGCCCTTCTCCAATCATTTTTGATATCCGCAGTGCAGTTACAGTATTTCAAAACAAAACTGGGTGGTGACATAAGATGATGTTTGAAAGGACAAGGTAGCAAAAATACGGTGTGTTTAGGCTTACTCATCAACTTGTCGAATGCGGGTGAGCTCAGATTCCAAATTCCAAGCTGACATATGACAAGGATTATGTGTGGCATCGATCAAAGGGATTTGCTCTTGTCCAACGATAACTTGATTTCCTTATCATTGTCTCGAATAGTGGGACACCAGCCAATGGCCAAGCTGGAATTAATTGTCGCAGAGAGCACTCGCGAGGTAATGCGCTGATTTCGGGGCATAGGCACCAGTTACCTGGCCACAGTTCCCAAGTGCGTTTCTACAGATTTGGAAATGGCGTATCAAGCAGAAGGACAGCAACGACAATTCAGGGTGTAGGTTAATATATAATAAATTCAAATTAGACTAAACCCTCTCGCACGCATTCAAATACTTGATTTGTAGGTGGGGACAAGGACAAGGTCCGACTCCGTATAATAATAATGCGCACCCGCAGCCTCAGCAGAGTCAATGGATTCAGCCAAGTGAGAGATGGGGAGCCGTCTCCCCCGACCCAAAACGAATGCCCACGCATGAGCTGCAAGGGCTCGGGACTCAGGGACAAGGACCCAGCACAGCTGGCGTCTTTCTAGTCTTGTTCAAGATATTTGTGCTGGTAATTGCAAGCCTCTAGCCTCTCCTCACCCTTCCAACAACTCTCGGAAAAGGTGTACACATTCCCAATTCCAGATCAAAATTAACGTGTTTTGGAATGTGTTGTTGACGCAGGCGGTTGGAATAGCGGCCGCAACTTTTGGGATCATAGCACTGGCTGACCCACCCTTGCGATATTCGTACAACTGCTACAACCAACCTGGGATTCCCTCATTTTGCAACTTCTCCTATTCTCCAAGTTGGCCTACGGATTGGCTTGTCAATCTCATTTGCCAGTCCACTTTAGTCTGCGCTGACATCCTCATCGCATCCATCTTGTTCATGATTTCGCTGGCAAAGCCCAACTTGAAACTTGGAACGGTCCTCAACACTTTGGTGAGAACAAATTCAAATGTTTGGCTAACTAACAGGCAACACGCAACGTGCAACTGTCTCTCTTTGCGGTCACAAAATGTGAAATGTTTTTTCCAGCTCGTTCTCTTCAATGTTCTTATCGGCCTTGTGGCTATCTGGCTCCTCGTCGCTCTCCTCGTTGCCCAAGGGAACGGTGATGAAAACCTGTGCACATTCGAAACTGATGAAAGTCGATGTGGCAGGCGTAACATGATTGTCTGCGCCACGGTACGTGCGTTAATTGTGTTCCGGTTCCATCCATAAATGACCAATTACTATTTAAAAAGCAAGTAACATGCTCCTAATTCACTTTTGCAGGTTTTCTCCTTGCTCCTCCCAATTTTCTTCATCCCAGCTTACTTACGCTGGTGTTGCTCTCTCAATGTTGTCATCAAATAACGAATGTACATTGTAATTAGTTAGTGTAGTCTCCCTTGCTTGACCAATGGGCAAGTAGAGCATCAACCTCTTCGCAACCACACAATTTACTCATAATTTTTGTAATTAACACAATGTTTGAGAATAAAGAAATTTTCATGCGAGCAGCGGAGCATTTTTGCAATGTTGATGCACTACAACCTGCGTAACTGGAATGGGATGATGGTCATTGTTGTCCACAGCCTTTGTCCCCTGTCACTCTGAAAAGAATGAGCCCCTGCAATAATTCATTTTTTACGCGACTGGGGACTTGTTGACACTGGAAATTGGTGGAAATCAGAGAGTTTTGTGTCGTCGAGAGCTCCCCCGTCATCGTCATCGCATGACGAGGAAGACGAGGATGAGGTAAGTGAAGTTGGTGTGCTGATGATCGGTGGACACAAGTAGCTCTCCACTTGCTATTTTATAGTTCTCCTCTTTTTTATTTCTCTCTCCACAAGGTCCCTTCTCGCTTCGCTCTTGAGACGAAAAAGGGAAAAGAGGGAGAAGAAAAGTCGAAAAAATTGGTTACTTTTTTCGTGATGGCAATAAAGATAGGGCAAGTGTTCTTTTGTGGTTTGACGGGAATGCCGCCGTGCCGTGTCCATCGATCCTTCTCTCACAAAAGATGAAAGAGTCAACAAGAGTCTGTCCACTCATTTCTGCCCTTTCTTGCTTCTCTCCTTCTCTCATGTCCTCACAGTCGCAGTCGCAGTGCGCACCTGTCTCCTCGATCTTAGCTTTACCTGAGTCGTCGTTGCGTTGTTGTCGTCGTCTTCGTCGCAAGTAGCATAATATCACCCAACTCCTGAGCAAGTCCAACTTTGATTGCTTTTTTACAACTGAGCTGACAACAATCTCCCAGCCTTTTGGAATTCCGTCTCTTTGCTGCCTTTTATTTATCGATTTCGAGAGGATAATTCTCATCCGATCGGATTTTTGGGGAAAGAGAGAGAGCGACCACCAGGAGAGCCAGCAAATCTCTTACCCTGTTCACAGCTAATAATACAAGCTAACCGGGGCATAGCTTTTCTCACTGAATTCTGACTGAGGAGAGAGAGCGAGATTATTTATCGATCTTGGTGACACAAAAGCAGCGGAGGAAACATGCGGACAAGATCCCATCTTGAGCAGCATTGATCGCTGTGAGCTGTGTGCTGCTGCGTAATGCCACCCACAGCATTCAGATTCAGATTCATTGTGATCCCATTGTTTTGTCTTTTGTCCTCCTTCTCATCCCATTAGCGTCGGGAGAAACAATGGGGAAACGGCGTTGAATCGCTCTCCTTGCACCACACTAATCTCATTTTCCTATTACGCGGAGCGTGCAACTCTCCTCCGCATTTAATTGGAATGCGGAGGAGAGTTGTTAGCGAGGTAATTGTAATTGTGGATGAATGCCCCGTTTGTCGGCGTAAATGCCGACAAAAATCCGATCGAGAATACAAGTTTTCACTCATATTTTTACTCCAGCTTCCTCCTTTTTTTAATCCCACCAACAATTCCGATTCAACGGAAAAGTGCACAAGTCGATAATTTTTTTGCGGAAAAAATGGGAATTGGAAGATGACTCGTTGATAGAGCGGGACGGAGGGTGCAAGCAAGAAGCTGCGAGTTGCGAAAAAAAGATGTGCGTCGGCAGTTCTTTGACATGGCGAATTATGTACTCACTTTATGAAACTTGTTTGATCCATTACACACGAACATGATAGGAGAGAAGAGGATGATGATGTCGGCGAGGTTGGTGATGTTGATGAGAAGGAGAGACAAGAGAGAACCACTTCACATCATCACGACCGTCGTATCTACGCAGCGAAAGCATATCGCAAACCACTGTGTTCCGATGACTGCGAGTGAGCATCGAGCTTCTTCAGTTTCTTAATGTCTCATCTTACATTTCAGCATTTCAGCATTTGAGCATTTGAGTGAGCTCTGAAGAGAGCGAGTGTAGCCGCAGCCAGTTTTTTCGCCCAAAAAATGGATGTGAGGCGGAGGGATTGGGATTGAGAATGAGGTATTAGCCACAAGAGCGATTAAGTTGGAAGAGGCTTCTCTGTCGGCCGACTTCAAAAACTCGTCAAGGATGAAATAAAGTACGGTAGCGTAATATATTCCTCCGATTGATCCGATCTTATCATCTCTCCTCTCTTCTTCAGCCACACAACTCTTGTGAACCATTCTCATTCCGACTCTCCGCTTTTCGCAGACCTCACAACCATCCTTCGAATTCCTTCAATAACTCTCCTTTTTTACGTTACGCACCAAAAACTTCGCATCGAGTTTTGACGACGAGAGCTGGATTATTGATGAGACTCGTTCAATTTGCTAATTACCCCTTAATTACCCTGAAACTATTTCCCACAACGGATTAATATGCTCGAATGCATACGCAGTAATAGCGTGCCCATCACCGTCGCAATTCATATCAGACTCGTCATCTTCATTAGAAAATTATCATCACTTCCCATTTTTATTCGTTGAGGAGCGGCACTCTCTCAGAAAACCCAAACGAGAACATGTAATTCAGAACAAAAAAAATATTGAATTGTTTTTGTTGCGGAAGGCACGTTCAATCCTCTCATCCCTTCAGCAACCTTTAATCTCACACTTTCTGGGGAAACGTGAGATCTCATGTGGAAAGTTGGAAAAGCGTGCTTGCCCCTGTTTACAAACCTTTTGGGCCTTTTAACTTGTGGACAGATGCTGCTCACATGCGAACTATGTGTCCACTCTCAATTCAAGTCAACTCACATTGTTTTCCCTTCGCAAAGCCTTTATTTTTTGTCCAGTTCTCCTCGAGTATTTATTTATAGCGGAGGCAAAGGGGGATGTTGGCTTTTGGAGTGGTGAGCTGTTCCGGTTCTCCGTGGCGAAATTTATGTGCTCAGATGTGTCCACAGCGGAGGAGTCATAGCCATCTCTAATTCATTGCCGGTGGAAGTGGAGAATGGAGAGAGGGAGAGAGAGAGAGGCTGCTGGTTTTGTCCTCTGGGTTTGGTGCCCATTTCCGAGATATATTTCCTCTTGAGTTGGCTTTAGGTGTCAAAGGGAAATTTATAGGTGGCTCGTAACACAAGACAATGCATCTCTCGCTCACATAAATATCCGTGACACCACCAACTGCACAACTGCTCAATGGAAACGCACCTCTTATCTCGGCTTTTCTTGGAGATGTGGAGAGAGAGAGAGAGAGCGAGAGAGAGAGGAGCTATAGCCTCCGAGCGTGGAGAATGGGAATGGCTGGAGAGAGGGGAGAAATATCGGCGATACTCGCATCAATAATCCGCTCATCCGTGCCCACATAATTGCCAATTGCATCCTAAAAGCGTAATCCAAGGAGCTCTTCTCACGAAATGAGATGCACATCACATCCGGCTGCGGCTGCATCCACTTGACAAAAACGCTTTCCTTTCAACATTATCCGTTTCCTTGTGCAGTGTGCAGCATGCAGAAGCAAGGATATTGTGTCGTCCCAGCTTTTTCTTTCTTTTCCTTTCTTGAGAGATAAAAAAGTTTTTGTTCGTACGCAACTCGAATAATTATTTTGGCAGGAGAGCGGAATATTTTTAGCGTTGTGCACATTCCTCCGCTTGCCTCTCCCTCATTAAACGAGGCTCTCTCTCCTCCTCTTAATTATTCCCGATTGCGATCATCGTCATCAGCTCATCCTCGCAGAGATGCTCGTGTGCTCGAGAGCGAGAGAGAGAGAGAAGAGAGAAGAGAGGTAATGACAGGACAAGATAATTTCAGAGTGTCACACAAACACAGCAAAAGACAAAAGGCAGAGACGCGCTCACTACTTCTTCCCTTTCCTCCTTCCACTGCCACTCGCAAGTCGCAACGTCGCAACCGAAAATCGTGAAATGGAATTGCATCTTGGAATTCCAAACTCAATTTCATTCTCAAAAACTTTTCCCCTCTCCAAGTCTTCACACACACAAAAAAGGGGAAAAGTTGCGCTGAGATGCATCTTCTGAAATGCAATGCGCTTTTATTGTCTCCACGCCACTCAGGCACGAGTGCGGCTCTTGAAGCGAGAAAATACATGTGTGCAGCGAGAAGGAGCATTGGCAATTGCAAGTTTAACTGTTTTAGGTGGAAACACATTTCCTTGTTTCGGAAGTAAAAGTGGCCACTTTGTTGGAACAAGCAAGACAAACATTTTACTTTGTTTTTCGAAAATGGATCGAATGTCTCGAGTGAGAGAGAGGGCTCTCGAGCAAGGTGCATCTCCTCGTCCTCATCATCATCATCATCGTCATCAGCAGCAGCAGCATCTCGAGCATGTTGAGCATCATGAGATGACATTATGTCATTCCAAGCAGCTCGCCAAACGGAAAAAGTGAAATGTTTTTGGAAAGAGTCTGCCGATACGAGGTTTTCTTGCTCAGCTTCTCGCATAACAAGTGAGCGTATCCAATTCACGATTTATTGTCATGAGCTCGCTGACACAGATTTATTGCCTTGGAACATGGAGAGAGCAAGAGAGAGAGAGAAGAAGAGAGGAAAGGGAAGGAGAGCATAAAGAGCCATCAGCCGCATTCTAATTACACTCTCCCTGTCTTGCCGTTCTCTCCAACAAAATGACAATGACTCTCATCTCATCAAAAAAGCTGAAGCAAATGAGACTTGTCTTGCGAAAAGAAGCCTTAATTCATTTCATGCTCCATTTTTGCCACATCCATCCAATATGACAACCACAACTCCTTCCAACTCCAAACCAAAATCTAAAACAGCTTCGCAAAAGTACCTGAGCCTCATGCGTTGTCTCTGTGCGTCGTCATGCATAAATTGTGCTGTAATAAATGACACCTTCTCTCTTGCTCACTCCGAGACAAGAAAGAAACATATATTTCTCTCCGAAAATCTCCTCGCAGACAATTGTTATTGCAGAGGGAAGGATGGGAGAGAGCCACCCAACGACACGACAACTTGACTCCAACTCGCTTCTTTTTTTACTCCGCAAGCCTCCTCTCGAATAATGTCTGTCATCGCACAAGCATTTTAGTCTTTTCGAAAAAGTGCTATAACGCGTCTTCTCGTCCTCCTCATGTCGACAAGCACTCCCTTTTTATAGCAACATTAGCGACTGCCATCACGAGACTATTCGAGTAAAAAAGCGAAAGTGGAGAATGGAGTGCACTCGTCCATTTTTCCCATGAGGGCAACAAAGGGAGGCTTGGGCTTTGGCTCGTGCTCGCTCGCTCGCTCCCTTCGTGAACAATGCACGCGTCGTCCATTTGGACAAAAGATTAAATGAGGGCGAGGTGGTGGTGGTGATGGTGAGCGAGCGGACTGGAAATAAACACTGCATCCTAGCCTGTCATTATTATTGGATCGGAGTGGATTAGAGAGGAGCCCCGCCCATAGCACACGATCCACATTCACACAAAACTCTCTCTCCAGAACTCTGTTAGTCCTTTGCATCTAGTCTAGTCTTGGATCGAATCGCCATTCTGCGGTTGCTCATTTATCGATTTGTTGTTCACGTTACCCCAGCTCGGAGCTAGTCTCCTCTTCTATCTCTCTCTCTCTCTCTCTCACGATATGTCAGCCGAGCAAAGAGACGAAATGGCAAGTGAGTTGGGGCTGAAGTGGACAAATGAGCGTCCACTCTGCTCGCCATCCATCTCCTGCATGCCCACACCAAATGAACATGTTAAGTTGGACGGGAGGAGAGCTTATGACAGCGGAGCAGAAAAGGAATGGCTCTCGGGGCAACGCAGCAGTCCACTTTGTCGTCAAACATCAAAAGCCTCTTTAACATGCTCACCGTCTGCGCAGCCAACATCTTCATCATCATCATCTCGAGAAGGCAGAGAGTAAGGCACCATCTCCATTCCGCTCGCTGACAATCTCCATTTCTCAGCGCACGAAAACAACGCATTTTTTCTCAAGATTCTTCTGCTCAGAAACAACAAAGTCACAGGTTAAAGCTCACGAAGGAGAGAGAGAGAGAGAGCGGGAGAGAGAAGGTTTTATCGGAAATGGGTTGATGAGGATGACGCAGAGGTTGCGACCCAGCAGCAAAGTGCATCTCTTCATCAGTGTCAAGAGGATTTCTCTCTCTCTCTCTTTCTTTCTTTGGGAAGAAGCTTCACTGGAGACGGGCAATATGTCACTGTTCACTTCACCTCGTCTCCAATCAGGGAAACAATGAGAAAATATGGTAATGGAGGAATACGACGATGTCTCCATTTCTCGAATGAACAATTCTCTTGCACCAAAAGCCACTTTGTTGGGAAGGTGTCAACCCGGGTGGCAGCAGCCAGCCCTCTCCTCAAATCAGCTTATCCAAAAACACGAAACAATCAGGTGACTCATCGTGACTTGAACATTTCCCTCTGCCCAATTGCGCATGTGTCATAATTCTAATTCGTCAAAAGTCATTCGTCTTCATCCTGACTCATCATTTTCCCGTGTCGAACGGAACCAGATGTTTTGTGCAATTCTTGCAGCATTCAATTCGCGACATTTATCTCTTTTTTGCGAGAAAAGTAGGGAAACAATGTCTTGTGTTTTTTATTGAAAGTGGAGAGCTGTGAGCGTTTCGGTTTTCGGGGATAATTAAGAGACAGCTCTGAGGAATGTTCCATTATCCTCCGCTCCTGCTCTCCTCTTCATTTCGAAGAGAGAGCGGACAAGTATGCATCTACGCAAAGTTGGAGAGAGAGAGAGAGAGGCTTATGTTGAGGAGGCATAATTGGAATGCGGAGGAATGTGTGAGTCGAGAGCGGGATGGATGGAATCATGGCACTAATCTCAACTCATCTCATCTACCGAATTCCATTCTGATCTGAGACTTTGAGAGAGTCGAGTCGAGGCGTGTGTGAGTGCCTCTCTCTCTGCCAGAGCGTCGAGAGATAATGTTGTTTTTTCCTCCCGAATTAAAACCATCCGCGAAAAAGCAACAAATTCACTCTCAAATTCCACACAATATTTTCCTGCCCGCGTGCTCAGATGCAGAGACGATGAATATGCACCATTTACAAAAAGTGGGCATTATTTTCGAACAAGAAAAGGAATTTGAGCGAGATGAGCCTCTCTCCGCATCTGCTTCCAATATGCTCGCACTTTACTCTCCAACTCGATTGTCATCATTCCTTCAAAAACTCAACTCTTTATTTACGATCTTTGCTATCGCACAACAACAAACTCTCAAACAACAACACTCGCCTTTCCTCGTCTTCAAACAAAACCCTCTCAATTTTCATTGTATTCCTTACGAAGTTCGTGAGAGCGGAGGTGAGGAGGAAGAAACAATATTTTCTCAAGTTACCCTTCTTCTTAAAGAGGAGCGGGCAAGACAGGTCAAGTGTGAGGAGGATACTGGATACCGAGAGAGAGAGAATTCATGGGATGCAGCTCATGCACGACAACGACAACTTTTTCCTGTCCATCTTGTTGAGGCTGGAGGAATAAGAGTCATTCCAGAGTCTCCTTAATTGCATTCCTCGCTTTAAAGTCGACATTCCACCGCATCTCATTGTCCGCACTCTGCCACCACCACCACCAAACACAATTCGTGGAGAATATTAAAAAGGACTGGAGAGATGAGGAGAGTCTTCTTCTCACACAACGCATTTCCTCATCTTTTCTCCATTTCTTCAATGCAAATGCGAACAAGTTGATTTGGAGATGGCAGGGGCAAGTGGCAAGGACGCGCCGCGACCGCGACAGAGGTAGCGACGCACCTCTTTCGCAAAAATGTCTCGCTGGCTGTTTGGAAGTTAATCAGTGGAATGAGCGTGGCAGACATTTGTGGAGCATTCCTTGCATTGCCAACGCACGCATTGATTCTCGCTCGTTACAGCTTCTGCGCATTTCCCAAATTCCGAGATGCCAACCACTCGAGAGAGTGGATTCCCTCCGCAAATCTCCATTTAATTCTCCCTCAGCCTCTCCTCCGCTCCGCACTCGGATTCTCGGAGTACGGAGGAGAGCGTTGTCAATGCGCGGCGAGAGAATGTTGATGAATGGGTCGGGCGTGTTTCACACCAAAATTTTTATCAATGGCAAAAATTTATGTTGGGAGTGAGTGAGTGGATTTTGCAAAGATATAAAATTTGCGGCATGTGGAGCGCGCGCATCTCTCGCATTCCTCGCCCTTCCATTCCCATCCTCAACGCGCATCCATTCACCACTCTCGCAAGAGAGAGAGAGAGAGATGAGCAAACATGCAAATATTCGCAGGGTTGCGAAAAGTGTCAGCGCATTCCGATCACTCGGCTCCTCCACCATAATCCCATTAATGACTGCAATTAAGTGTTCACTCAACTCGCTGTGTTGCAGTTGCATGCGTTGCAAGTTGCAAGAGAGGAGAGGTGGTGGTTAGCGAGAAATGATCCAAATCATTTCATTACGCTCTTTATGCCCTTTTTATGGGACTCTTACAAGATCTTGTCTCGTCACCCAAGTCAACTGAGAGAGTCAGTCCTCGTCATCCTGCAGCTCACTCTGATAAGCTCGAGGAGACGAGGAGATTGTGGTGGCGAAAGAAATGCATGGAAATAATGAGTGATAGCTTATCTCCCCACCCAGCCCCACTTCCAACTGATTATATTGTCCACGCAAAAGCAAACCATCTTCATCTGCAAACGCACTCGCACAACTCAGCCAACAAGACTCTCGTTTTTCTGTTTTGGGTTTTCGCGAGTAATTCGTGAGCGAGCGTAAATATTGGGTCAAGAATGCGAGGTATGAGCAGAGAGAGTGCCTCGTCATCCTCCTCGCATTCACCAGCTCACATGCCTCGGCGTCACGGAGCGAGTAATCACTCGAGAAATGCCAATAATTCGATGCAACTGCAGCGAGGAGTCGAGAGTGCAGAGCTGCGCGGGTGGACGAGTCACAACCAAAAGTCGTTGTCACTCTCTCACGCACATTCCGAAACTGCTTCGAATTCTCGCATTTTAATCAGAGTCGCGAGAGAAGACGAAACTATTTACTACTCTCGTCGTCTTCAGCCGTTCAGCCTCCACCAAACTCCATTCATGAACTGACCCATCTCAACGATGCACATTTCCTTCCAAGTTCACACACTCGCATAATTATATTGGCCCATAATTGTTTTATGGCGTCGTTAACCCGATAACGAAAAGGAGCAGAAATGGTTTCGCTCTCGCGTTGCCCCAACCTACCTCGCTCTCGACGAGGATCGAGGGCGAATTGCGTGTTTGCATCCAATCCGAGCGCATTTTGTGCGTACATTTAGATGGTGTCGGGTGATTTCCGGTTTCTCTCCTTTTCCTCGTAATTAGGCGCATTGATTCACGTTGGGAAACACGCTGGGACAAGGCGCATCACACTTCACCACGAATTCTCCGCAAAAGGAGCAGGGCTGCCTGACTTGAGTTTTGACTGTTGTGAGCAGTGTTCGAGGGTGAACATGTGTGAGCATCATGCAAAATGGAACAAGCCTTTTCCTCACTTTGCTGCTCTGAGCCTCTGAGCTCATTAAGCAGAGGCGAGGATCATGCTCTCTCGAAATGCGGAGGAAATGTTGTTTGTGGCTGCTCACTGCTCGTTTCTCCTCATTACGATTTACAAGCGATATCATTAGAATGGGATTAGTGAGATGAGCCATCAAACTCGGATGAGCAAGAGCAAGACGCGTCATTTCCATTCATAATCGTAAAATGGAAGAGAGAGTAATCTGACAATTTGGCAAATATGACGAGTGCGAGTCAGCTAATGGGTTCAAACTCACTTTTATTAATTTTGTTTTGCAGTGAGTGTCTGTACGAGTGGGTGGATGAATGTGTGGGAACGCTGGCTGGAGAAGGAGCTCCTTTCAAATCCTCTTGTCAACTGCTTCTTCTTCCTCTCTTCTTTTTTTAATAAAGCCCCCACATCTCTCTCTCTCTCCTTATCTCCGCTTTCCATCTCTCGACGTCGAGGCAAAAACAGCGGGATACTTACTCCAGAAACTCGAAAAAATGGAGAAGGGAAATGTAAGTTGGATTTTCCAGGGAATCCGCTCCGCTTCTCAGCGCATTCCTCGAGAGAAGCCTCTATTCTCATATTGTACCAGAGTTTTGAGAGTTTCAGTTTTTCGGAGAGGAATGCGCGACAAGTTTTTTTTGGGAGAGTAGTCATCAAGCTCGTAATAATATTCCTTCTTGGTTGTTGAAGCAGAGTGAGAGAGGCAAGAGTCGTCGGAATGAGAGGAGACATGCATTATCAAGTCCATAAATGTCACACGGATCCTTGCCGTTCCTCTCTCACAATTTACAAACGCTTCACTTTTACGAGGCAGCTTTATTCTCCAAATTACTTTGTCTTCTCCACTCTCGCTCATTATCCTCTTGCTCAACTCTCAAGTCTCAACCGAGTTGAGAAAGAGAGAAACAGTAGTTCACAGCTGCTATCTTCTCTGCTCCGCTGCAGTTGCAGTTGCAACGCAACTGACAAGCCAAGTGACCTCTCCGCAGCAGCAAAACAGCCTTTATAAGGTTCTCTCTCTCTCTTTATCCGTATCAGGTTGTAGCATCTTCACTCCGCTTGTCTGCTCGCCTGAGCATTAAAGTGAAACAATACCCATGTCACGGCGGAGAAGATGATCAGCTCAACATGACAAAAGCTACCGTTTTCTTATCGAAAAGAGGAAAAAGTATCACTGTCAACGTCATTAGTTCGTGAGAGTTGAGTGAAGGGAGGAAGAGAAGGAATAGAGAGAGAGAGAGAGAGCGAGAGAGAAGACAAGATAGTCTCGTTTCACGCTCTGCCTCCGCCACTCAAACACCGAACCGAAACACTTGCTGAGAATTGGTGAGAGGTGTGCCGAATGAAACCTGAGCATGATTACTCGAGAAAAAGAAGCGAGTCGATTTTTTTTGCAAAAGTTTAGCCAAGACGTCATTACTGTCAATCACTCGGAACGATTATGGTTGTGTTGGATTATGGCAGTTTTGGTGGGAGAGGGAATGGAGGAATGCTCCACTTGGCTCGACATAAGTCATTGCGCGCCTGCTCATAACAAGTGATAATGATGCCAAATGATGACAGATCCTCCGCCAACTGGAAACACTCACTTGTCATAATAACCAACACAACAACTCTCCTCTCGAATGCAAACGGCTGAGCCGAGGAAATGAAACGCGAATAAAAGGGAATTAGGTGATGATTTAAGAGGAGCATTTATCACCTCAGCCTTGAAATCAGATTAAAGCCAACTCTTTCGTTTCTCTTCTCTCTCCGCTCGCAGGAGAATAGGAGAAGCCCACAAGAGTTGAGATCAAGATGGGCATTAGCATTAGCATAGTTGCTCTAATGCTTGATGGCCATTAGAGATGAGGATCGAGAGCAGCGAGCTTCCGAGATGCAGAGTTGAGATAGCTCTGAGCTCCTTAAAAAGCATCACTTTTGTGCGGTGTGTGGGCATTTCTCATTACAATTATGTGGGCCAGGTTTGGGTGATGAGGAGAGGATCGATCAGAGAGATGAGCATCTTTCCCACTCACCGTTACTCGGACATTCTTGATGACACGATGGCCGATGCTTTGTTTTTAAAAAGTTGAGAGTGAATGATGACAACACTCGAATAACAATAAACGATGATCGGCAATGATTACTCGAGAGAGCCGCGGAAAAATCGACTGTTGTCCTTTTTCTTCTTCTTGTTCGGAGACAAAGGATTATTTGTGATTGTGATTGCTCATTACTGCTCCTTTTTATTGGCTGCGCTGGATGATGTGATCGAGTGGGAAAAGAGAATGCATGCTCCGAGCTCGTTCCTCTTCCTCTCTCCTCACTCTCCTCCGTTTCCTCACAACACTCACAACTCACAAGTGTCCGAGTGCTACTCTCTCAAGAAGCTTGTTCTTGGCTGAGCGAGTGTGTGAGCATCTCCGCAGGATCCGATGTAATCTTTGCGTGTCGCATCCCCATAAAAGAACGAGTTTCTCACGGGAGGTCCTCCGTCCACTGCTCCACTCACTCTTCCGACAGTCCCACACGAAACAATCGAAATCCACCTTGCAAATCAGCTCAGCGCAAATAAATAGCCATTTCAATTGTGGGGAATTGTGAGAAAAACAATTCATTTCGGTGGACAAGAGTGGTGAGTGCAGGTTTCCTGTGCTCTGCTCCTCCTCACGTCAAGTATATGTACCCGTTTCCACTCGACCGAATCCCAATTAATCAGAGGAATTTAATTAGAGAGCGAGAGTAAATGAGTATATTGGCAATAAATAATAAAGTGTGGAGGAGATGCTGACATGATGAGAATGAGATGGGTGAGCAAGTAGTGCTCCCTCGCATCCCTGTCAAATCACGCGTATTCCCTTCGAGTGTGGATGAGATTTCTCATTTTTATTAAACTTTGACATTGTAATGATCCTCTCTCCTCATATTTCCTCTTTTTAATTAATGCTCCCAAACAGATTGTCCTGCTCATCCCTAAATTTTCCGCTCGATTTCTTCCCGTCCTCAACTCTCCTCTCCTCTGCTCAGACTCAGACTCAGCTGCGAGAGTGGAAATGAGAATAATTCATTCATGAGACCAAGTGTTGGCGCAGGGGACACGGATATCTGCAGCCAAATCGCTATTAATAAATGATGATGAGCGAGTGAGCGAGCGAGAAAGGAGAGAGGAATGGAGCAAGTGGATGTTATTGAGTTTTGTTGTTCGCTCTCTCGCGCGGAGGGGACCAAACATCACATTTAATAACGCGGCTGCATTATTGAAAAAAGCGAGTGGAGCAGAGACAGAGAGAGAGAGAGAGAGCAGAGACCGAAACCCGGGGAAAGGGATCGATGAGGCGACGAGGGAGCGAGAAAGAGCAAAAGCTCACCACTCTCTTCCTCATCAGCTCCAGCTCTGTCCTCATGCATGTAATATCCACTGACCATGCACGCATTACATCCGAACGATGAACGTAATAAAAAAGAGGAAGGGGAGCTCTGTACTTGGTTATGAATGGATGAGGAACATGAGCGAGCAAAGGGGACCACCTCAATAATGCAATAATGTAATAAAACATTTTTCTCGTTTCTCTCTTGCTCACTCGCCTTCCCTTCCTCTGCCTCTGCCTCTGTTTCGTGCGTTGCTCAGTTCTACGATGACACGAAAAGAGGACAAGCATGAAATGATGATGGTCGGAGCATAAACGATTTGATAATGTCACCCGGAGAAAGTAATAAAGAGAGGAATGCCAATATCTTTTCTCTCTCTCTCTCTCTCTCTCTCTCCAACCCTCCATTCCATTCAAAGCCATAGCTCTTCCCTTCTCGAGAGAGAGAGAGAGAGAGAGAGAGAGAGAGAGAGAGAGAGAGAGAGAGAGAGGGAAGAGA
>JAQFZW010002548.1:0-16705 GCA_034687055.1 Heteromurus nitidus | reverse complement strand
GATAAGCCTTGAAAGGTATGCAGTATGAAGAGAACCGAGTTCGGTGATTTGATTACCGTTTTTTCCGACGAGTATAAGACCTCCATAAGCGAATATAAAATAGCACATTTTCTCTAAACAGCCTTGCATACTCATCTTCTCAAAGTTGGTTACAAGGAATGTTTCAAAAGCGAGATGTGTATATGAAAAATATACCAGTGGCTAATGCTAGCTGACATTTATACATGTCATGGAAGAGGAAATGGAAATTTAGCGATAAAAGATAAATATATGAAGGTAAGGGAATGGGAAGAGAGGAACGGGATTTTTTGTAGGAACTCTCGTCTTTTAATCAATTTTCATTCTTTCTCCCTTTCACAATCCTAAAAAGTACGCAGGAAAGAGAGAGAGAGAGAGAGAGAGAGAATACTCTGTTTCAGTTTCAGTTGGGAGTTTCACAAGATACAACACGTAACAATAAATACGGATACATGAAAGGAGGCAGGAGTGAGTGTGCTCCTCTCCGTTTTTTCTTCTTTGTAGATAAAGAATCCGCTCCGACGAAGATATACTTGAGCAATGCTTCACAATGACAAACGATATGAAACAACTGTTTGGAACGCCAACTTTTTAGCTACAACCATGCAGCCATGCATGCCGGTGTGAGTTTGGATGGTGACGCCCAGTGAATGTTGAAATGGATAAGACACCGAGTGAATGTTGAAACGGTTTAGTGAGAGAGAAGAGCGAGAGACGCAATCCGGTCGTTGTCTCATGAAAAAGGGAATCTCATGCTTGAGAATGTATATAACATTTGTGGATATGTCCGTGTTTGAATCTTTTTTCAGAACTTGCCTCTCTCTCTCCTCGAGTCCGAGCTAGTTTTTTGTGTTGGTAGTTTTTGAAGCGACCTGGGTAAAAAGAAATTATGCAAGTCTCAATTTTTGCTGCTGGTACTTTTATCATATTGTACTGGCTGCTTAATTGGTTGGGCTACTTCTCTTCGCCCAAGAATTTAAATGTATTCATGTACATACATATCCCACTCCCATGCATACTTTCCCCATCTTTATCATCATTTTCTGCCCCGCTTCAAGCAATTTTCTATTGAATGCAAATCCCATTGTGATGAATTAGGAAAGACAGTTTTTGGCAAAATTCAACTTGTAAACTGTCTGAAGCTGTCAAGCATCCGATTTTGTAATTAGCTTGTGTCCTACATTCTATTCACAAATCCATCCCGTGCGCCGTCCTCATCCCTTCTCCATTCATTCTTAGCGGCGGTGTTTTTTTCCGGAATAAAGAGTTTTGTTCCCACTTTTCGCTAATTTTAGAAAACTAATCTATTTGGCATTTATTTCAAATATATGTAGCGTGAAAGGAGAAGGGATAGAGATGATGGGAACTCATTATTTTTCACCAGAGTTCCACATATTGATTACTTGACGTGACAGAAGCAACTTTTGATGTTACGCTGTTCGGCTGAAGGAAAAGAGTAAAATTGAAGCGAGATAAAGAGGAGAGTAGTTCATTTGTTGTGATCACAGAGACAGCGAGAAAAAAGAAACTTCCAAGCTGTTGCGGTGCTCATTATTACAAAATCATTCTCCGTATTACAGGACCAAGAGAAGAGAGAGTAATATATTTTCGCAATGTGTGTGATGGGCTACACATTGTTTTCTATTTAATACATCATGTGATGTAGAAGCATGCAATATAACGCGTACCCACACAATTGCTAGTGAACATGTTGTTTACACGGTAAGCCCCTGTATTTGGGAGAGCTTTAGTGACATGTTGAGCCGAATCGTGCATTCACTGAAGTGCAGTTCTTTTCCTCTCTTTTTTTGTGGTACTTCAGAACAACACAAGCTTCGGCTACTGCACAACTACAACCTACAACACACACACACGAGGACGACGACGATGCAATCATGTAATCTGATCGTAATAATTTCTCTGTTGCCAGCAGACTACTTTTTGCTACATAAATTTGTCCCCGTCCTAATCTAGATTAGATTATGCGCCTTCCCTTTTGCAACTCAGGGAACCGAACGTGGCGTAAAGAAGAGAAAAAAACCCGCTGTAGTGGGCTGTATTACGGATTGTGAGTTGCAGACTTATTACCCAACACTTGTAATTTCACAGAGAGAAGGACAAATTGAAAATAAGTTTTTTCCTTCTCTGTCGCGCGATATCCTGTTTTTTTTCTATTTAACCTTTTGCATTTCCCACTTCATCCGTATAAATTCGCGTCACAGCTGAACAAATTTATTACTTGCTTCGTGGTGGTGGAGTATATATTGTTGGAAGACGTAGAGAGTTAATTCGAGGCTGATATTTGTGTGTTGGTAGAGAAGCATATGTGGATTTTGAGGATGGATGAACTCTGCTGTATTTTTGCGAGAAACGAACGAAACCTGCGAAAGAACGTTATGTTTCTTGTTTTTTCGGGTTCATTTGGTTGTGATATTTTGAAAGGGAATAGGAATACATAAAATGGACTTCTTTCCCAGTTTATGTAATCAAATATCAAATAACAAAGGGATAACACGCGTCTTTGCTTTTCTTTGTCTGCAGACACTCTCCAGAGATATTTGAAATTGAAAGAGATGATTTAAATTGTCCCGGAAATGCCTTCTTCCCAAGAAAAGGAATCAAGTTTGTAGGGCTAGAAATCATTTAAACTAGTCTCAAATGTCCTTTTCTTACAAGATCAGGGAAATGTTCTGAATCAGATTTGATATTCGTGACGATTTTTCTGTCTGGTGTATTATAGCGGAAGCAACGGACAACGATTCCAGGGTAAGTATAGAGGCTTTATTTGCGAGAACGACAAGGACAAGCAACAAAAGAGGGGAAAGATGTGAAAACCCCAGAAAGTCAGATTGTATTTAACTTTAACGTTATGCCTATTGCATTGGGAATCATCATCATTGGTTTTGTGGTCGGTGTTGTTATGTGTGCGCTCATCCTCTTCCAGAACATCACCACTCACCACCACCAAAATGCAAGAAAATAATGCCCGTTTTTTGGTTCAGGAAAGCGAAATGAGATTTTGGCTTGAGAATTGTGTATACAGACTGACTGTGGGTAGAAAAACTCTGTGAGTTGATCCGCTCCACGACGAGGAAGGATGGAAAGGGAAGGAGGGTAGGGCAGAGAGAGAGAAAAAGTGCCTTTCCTTGATTCTCATTTTCTAGCGAATCCACAGGAAAAACGAATAAGGGGGGACTTTTTTGGCTCAGCATTTTGTGAAATTCTACTTAAAACACTGCCAAGGGAGATAACAAGAAGACATTTCAGGGTTAACTTACAACCATATGAAATGTATCCCTATCCTACCACTCCTCTCCGAACAGAATTGAAGACACAAGAGATTAGTGAGCACAATATACATTACTTGCGTGTAGTAGTTTTTAACTAAACAGGACAATACTCTGCTAAGGCTTTTAGCTAAGCTCTCCTTTCTTCATCGGAAGAATTCTTTCTCGTTTATATACGTATCTTACGGACTGTGAGACGAAAAATAATAGAAAATGGATACACACGAAATGCACCTTTATACAACACATCATCATGGATATAGATAGTATAACCATTTACTGCAGTATGCCTTGTGGAGCACCTAGACACTCGTCCTCTTATATCCTTCTCCTCAGTCTGCCACCTTTTTCCCATCGAACTCAACAATATTGTATGAAGTGGAGTGAACCCAAAGGAAGAAAATGGAAAGAAATGAGCCATTCATTCCTTTTTTGTCAATGACCATATACATAATATGTATGTACAAAGGTTATCCTTATACGCAGCTGCACAAGCATCACAAAACATATTGTACATTGGACTTTGGTGTTTCCCTGAAAAACTTACCACTTTCCCGTATTGCTTTCCACTGATATTGGTAGAATTTTAACCGGGTGGAGTTGTCGCTGAGTTGACAGAAGGAGAAGCACACACATACACACACAGTGGCTGTAAAGAGGGTTATTTCGATTGCCCATCTTAATGCTCCTTTCTGTAAGTAGTATATATTTGTTCAGCAAGTGCGGAGAGATTGCAGCGTATTTTTCGTCAGTCGTCTTCTCTCTTTCTCTGTGGCAAAGGAGATTGACGAGTGCTCAAAAACCGAAGCCGGAGTGGGGCAAAGGAATCCTCAGATGAGATGGGTATTTTCCTGAGACGTCTTTGAGACAAGAAGACTAAGACGGAAAAGCAATCAACGAATTCCTCCATTCTTCTGTCTGCCAGTTGTACTTCCAACCGTGATGATAGGGATATACAGTGGTGATGCAGGGAGGCACTAGGCAGTTGTATAAAAAGATCTGCGGATGAGAACTGATGATATTTGGAGAAAGTCAATAAATATACAGCTTAGGCCGTACTTTTCTGGGAATTGGGTATTCCTTTCAAAATAGTCAGACCATATTTACTCAAAAAAGACACACGCTTTATCCAGAAGATAAAACTTGAGTAAACTAGTAGAAGGATATTGTTGTCGTAAAATAATAGGAATCCTGAAAAATTCTTTGAACATAATCCCATTTGAAAAGGATTGCGAGTGTGTTGAAATGAAATCTTTACATTTTACAAAATGTTTGGACATATTATGCTCCATATCATGTGTGTGTGTTCAGTGTTCATGTGGGATTGCTGAAAACCCTCTAGTTCCTAACAAAAGCAGCTGGTTGGATATAAGTTGTATATTTATAATATTTAGACACACATACGCCATTTAACAAGTCATCGGAAGGGAAACAGAAGGCCTCAAAACGTAATTAAAGCCTTTTTAAGAGTGCTTACCTGCTTACGGGCTTAATGTTGGCGTTATACAAAAACTCTGTGACGTTTTAATGAGCACTCTGACGCAACTCTCGCCAATTTATCAACGTTGAGAATAAAAACAGAGGTGCACACTCCCCGTCTAATATTATTCAAAAAAGGTGAAGGTGAATTTCTCTGCCCAAGGCAGGTCATACCAACCGCTGCCTTATCTCATATCCTATCCTCCAAGCTTATGGCGAGCAGCGCCCCTTTTGAACTCTCTCCTACAGAAAGCTTTCATTTACTTTCACCACAACGCTAACCTACTTAACCAAGTGGATAAGAAGACTGCGAGGAGAGATGAGAAAAGTAAGAGAAATGGATTGTGATTTTGATTGATGAGCCTTAATATTAAGTTAGGCCACGTACGTCTTGGACATGAAAACAAAACTTGAATAAACATTTATCAACTCTACTTAATTCTTCAAAAATCCCCGACAGCTCTTCATTATCTGCTTGCTCAAAATGTATATAACGGTATATGCTGACGCAGACCGTTTTCTCATATAAAAAAATTCTACGTATATGTCCATAGAAGAATTTTATTCGTGGTAAATTCCTGAAGGGGAAAATGTACACGATATGTGAAACCGAAAAGAAAAGAAAATCCGAATTCGCAAATATGTGCAAAGCTAACACTAATGAATATTTTACTTTCTCACACTTCTATTTACTTGTTTGATCTCTCATCTGCAGCAGCAAACAATACCTCCACTTTCGGTTGAACTGACATTTGGGTTTGGAAGGACATGCAGTGAATATTTGCTTTGCCCCTGCAGTGGTGTACTACTCACTCACTCAAGGGGGATGGACAGAATGACAGATGGAATTTTAGTCCGTTTTAGTTAGCACTCTCTCTCTCTCTCTCTTGTTGTACTTGTTAAGTAAGCAAATAAGGGCAACCGCACTATGACAATGATTCCATCCCTATATTCCTTCACTTCGTTTCTGAACAAGTGAAGTAAACCAAGTCAGCTTCATCAGCAGTAGATCTCTGCATCAGACACTTGACTGTTCCATCATGGTGTGATATGGCATGTCATTGTAAGGCATATCACATCGTGTATATATATTGTATTGTCCATGAAACTTTCCGTTTATACAGGAAGGAGGAACTGCATTGAACAAGAGGCTCTGCTGCCCTCCTTGGCTTTGCCATTTCCTCCGTGTTTGCCATGTACATACACTGCTGCTTCACTTCCTGTATCAAATTCGTTAGACACTTGTGGTCTTGTGGTCTAGGTGGTCTCCTCAGTTTTAGTCCGTTAATTCCAAAACCTAAATATCATACATCACACCGCTGCTGCAGCAGTATACACAAGGATTAAGGTACTTACTTCATGGTGGTTTCGAATTGTAGAGGCGAATTTGACGTTATATGTTTTGTGCCATTGTTTGTATGCTCCCTTGTAGTAATGTGTTGTTTTTGTGTATCTTGATCCCTCTCGACTCAAGAAGGACCAACAACGTTAGTACACATTTATCTAAACAAACTAAGGACTTTCACTTTCCCCATTTCGAGGGAACAGGGAATAACATGAAATACAAGAAAATGAACACTGGTGCGACTCTGGAATGGGGCGAGTGGTTATAAATGAAGAGAAAACAAACGTAGCACACGGAGCTCCAGTTACCTCATTAAAAGAACTAAAAGGCTTGGTTTTCATGATTTCTCTAAAACGGACAGATGAAGCACACGCATAATAATGTATGTCTATATATGTATTACATTTAATATTTACGAAATGAAAATAAAATCCAGCTGAGCAAACAACTGCGTAAAAGAAGAAACAACTGGCTTTGGTGTACCCTGTTACATCTCTTTTCACAGTCAATTTCTTAGAATAAATTCACATTTGAATGTAGAAAAGCATTATAAATATATCTACGCATGTGAAGCGCATTACTATACACAAAAACAAGGGAACAGATTAAAGGATTTGAGACAGGCCCATACTTTCACGTTTTCACATGTAATTCAATTGGTTAGTGTGCAAATTCGCTATTAGGATAAAGATCTGACGCAATTTGTACTTTCTCCAAATAAAATTCTACTTTCGCTGACTTTCACTCCAGACCAGACCACTTACATCAAAAGTATCTGATAAAATCAGTTAAAACAAATCTTTTTATTGCTCATAGTGTCATATCTACTCAGATCTAACACATATCGTACACGAATAAGTAATCTGCTTCGCACTAGTATGCGACGTTCAGCTAAAGTGAAGAATCAGCGAACATGAAAAATCGTAACGGGTTTCTGGTAAAATAGCATTACAATACTATACCTCTTGGTTTACTTATTCATGTGTACGTGTGTGCATGACTGCCATTCATTATTTTTGATGTAATAACCCCTTAAATGTCCGCCTTATAACACTTTTCTTAAGTAGGAGGAATAGGAATTAAGAGTTAGTAACTGATAACACGACAACCAAGAGATGATGGCCACTGCGGTGGAAAGTGTCGGAGTAGTACGTATTATGAAAGCAGCCACAGTTCTCGTCTAGCCTTTTCAATTTTTTTCTTCACTTTCATAAGTTTCATGAGATAGAACGGACTCTCCATGTGGTACTCTCCCTACATTTTATGCACATACACAATTCTAGTTAAACTTAAACACGTGTGGGGATGCAGACAAGACGAAGATGAACCAAGAACCAAGTGAAAACGGAGGCAGACGGACGACGCGAGAAGAGGGGGAGAGAGCGCGACATAGTATTCCAGCTGTTGGTAGACAAAGTCCACAGTTGGTCTTGTTTTTGTTGTTGCGTTTCATATTCCTATTACTCATCTTGAGAGTTCTAATTCGCAAACGTATATTTCACATATCTGATGATAGCCACACACCGCTCCGTGGCACTTACTTCACTTGCCGCCGCGCCACAACGATAATATGCCAGGCGATATATATAGAAGACTAGAGCGAAGGAATACGAACACCGCTACACATTTGTTGTACTCAGCGTGTGTGTGGTACATCGTTATACGCGCAGACATAAATACGTGTAATGCATGTGGCGGAAGGAAAATTTATGGCTGCTTCTATAATCTCAAAGATGGAGAAAGTGAAATTTGCATTTTCCTATACATCATATTATACTGTTATTGTTTGCGTTTTATAGTGGGCACGGCCACTTCAACTCAACCACTGCTTTAACTATTTCGCTTAACTTTTTAAAAGCTCGGCAAAAAAATTATAGTTATACTTACGCTCTCTTTCTCTCTCACAAGATTACATACATGCACTATGACTTGTGAGTGTAAAGTAGTTCGTGTGTGTTGTTTACTTTTTCTTCCATATTTATTGCTGAGAACGTGGTGGTCCTTAACGGGATGCCAGGCGTTGAAGACTTGTGCCAGTAACAGTGTACTCAATTTTTTCTTCTAATTTGTAGTTCCTTCCTTAAAAAGAAAGTGTATCAAATAAATGCTTCATCTCTCTCAGCTGGAATATGTGTATGCACAAGGAGACGTGACTTTGTAAGTGTGCTGCACATATGAACCTATATTTTCTTCTTCTCTATTCCTTCCTATCCTTCCATCGTATTCGAAAGCCCATCTATATGTAAAACAGGGGAAATAAAATGTTAGAATGCCACCATGAAGCAATAAGGAGCAAAGATTGAGCGGAATACTTGGAGATACGAATTATGTATGTACTTTATTTCGTTTCCCATGTAAGAAAAAAAAGTCAGTCCAGGAAGAAAAAATAAGTGTGTCAAGCTATGAAAAACGGCCATATCATTTTGTAACTATTTGTATATGTGTACACTACTGCACACACACATTTGGTTTGGGAATTGTATGTTTGTAATACCTGATGTATGCGTGTACACTTGCCCTGGAAGTTAGTCATAGTCATGCATGCAGAGAAAACGTAGTAGCTAGGTATAAATATATACATTATATTACATTTTGTGCAACAGTACCTATACGCTACTATAACACCTACCTACTCATGTTCAGCTGACTCTTTTACTTTTCCTTTCTCATTGCAGAAGGACATAGCTAAAAAAAGTAAAAAAGCCCAGCCACCCGAGAAGGTTGGAGCATAAAGGAAAGTTTTTTTTTTCTTGTACGAGAGCAAAGCAGAGCCTGCGGGTAGGTTAATGGAGGAGGAAAACATGGTATATATATAATAAATGAATGGTAATTCTAATAATTCTTAAGGTGTACTTCTTTCTTCTTAAAAGGCTCTTAGGAAGTCATATAAATTTACGTATTTCCTTAATTATTCATCCATTTATAAATGAATAAAGGATTTCCATCCGAGAACACACTTCTCTTTTTTCACAAAATATCCCTGTCGCATGATGTTAAGATTTTTTTTCGTTTGATATTCCTTAGGTATATTATATAAATTCAATGTGTAGGATTTATTACATCTTTATATATATTTTTCATGCGAAATCCACCCACGGAAATAGCCTCCGGTTTTATTTTGCTACTGGCAAGGCTAGAAAGAAAAAACACCACTCATTTTTTATCTCTGAGCTTCCACACATTAGCAAATAAAAAGAATAATAATTAACGTTCCAAGTATTAAAAATTGCCACAATTGCTCTGGATGAGGAGAGCGGTCTGGAGGGAAAAAAGTGGATTACTATTCATCCACTTTGAATTAAGATAGTTTGCGACGACGACAAGAAAAAACTATTCCTCCTTTCTTTAATACCTCATCTTCCTTTCTTATGTGAAACAAGGCTGGAAAGAAAATAGATGTTATGAAAAGGATTTTGCACAGGGATGCGAGAGGAGACTGGAGAGACGTCCTTGCGATCTGCGATATGATATGTGGCGCTCTCATGAGTCTTTTACTTTTTTTCGCTGAAGGAGAGCGGAGGCCATTAAAAGTTCCTGTGCGAGAGGTGTGCTTTCACAACTTGTAAATGGGCCTGTATTTTGCAATAAATTCTGGGAAATGCAAGCATGCTAATACGACTTTAATATTAATATGTAACGCGAACAGTTGCATCTCTACACGTGTGGATTTAGCCGAGGGACGATAAGTGTTGCTCGTCGTCGCCGTCTCTCAGCTTCCTCAAAGAAGGATATTTCTTTCTCTCTGCTGGAACAAGACCTGAGAATATATGTGCTACTTATATATTCTAGAATGTAGATATAGTATATAGGTAGAGTTCGTTATATGATCCATGAGGACCAACCTTTTTTTCTCTACATATTTTTTTATTTCGCCCTATATGATGCAAAATATGATGAGCATGCGTTGCTACGACTGGCTCCCTTAGATTTTCACTTGAGAAAGTGGCTTGTTCGGCTTACACACAACAACTGCCATATATATGTCTGATACTTTTACTTTTTTCCTTCTCCGATTTGATAAAAAAATGTGAAGGAGTTTCTTGCACACACTACTCTTCCAAAGAGCTTAGAAACTCTCTCTCCTTCTTCTTCAGCATAAGTAAGCAAAAAACGGAAGAGGTTGGAGAAAGTGGTATAGCACACTTTTTTATGCTAGTAAAATATATTCCACTTTTGGAGATAGAATGTACAAGCATAAATGTTCCACATTCGGAAAAAGTGAAAGAGCCAAGAAAAAAGTAGCGGACTTGGTAGTAGCAAACGAAAGACTAAACTGCAAGTTCTCTCTCTCCTCCAAGAGAGAGAGAGAGAGAGAGAGAGAGAGAGAGAGAGAGAAAGGGCGCATAATGTAGCACAAGGGAAGAAGTAGGTAACTCTCTTCTCACACAAAGACTAGGCTGACTTGGGTCTACTTGCCCTAGCCTTGCTTTAGCTGCATCACATCACCATCATCATTTTCATCATCACAACCCAGTACGACTCCTATCCAGAGAGAAAGAGAGACGCAAGCAAACCATAGTGAATTAGAAATACTCGAATGCTTCCAGCTCCTCCAGTCCAGCTCTTCTCTACATATTAGAAAGGGTAATGCAAAATGCTACTTGAAAGCGAGCAGAGGAAGAAAAAAAAGAGGCTACATATTCTTTGTGAAAACAGTGTGACTACCAGGGAAAGTATAAAAGGGAGAAGAGATGCTGGAAAGTACAGAGAGGGAAAGAAGCAAGTAATTTCCTTCACTCATTCACTTGCTCCTTTTCCTTACCATATCGCCATATATAGTGTACCACACTCTCGCATCATGTACTAGAAAAGCGAGTATTCCTCTTCTCATCATCATCTTCCTTCCCTCTTCTCGATGGTGCCTACGCCGTAGCTCGGTACACATACAGCATGTAGCCCCATATTCTCGGCGTGAATCCTGGAGTCTCGACTCTTCCTATGTATTCCGTAACCATATTCACTTCCCTGTGTTTGTACTTTTGTGTGTATGTACTTCTACGTGTAGGACCATTCTCTCTCTGATTTCGCTCTCGTTTTTCTCTCCAGCTGCCTTTCTCCTTACTTTACTTTTGCAGTAGTGTGCACTGGAACTCATTCGGTGTGCTCTTTTCCATACCAAAAACTCATCACTGCGTTACTCCACTGAGCTGGAGTTAGAAGAGCTGGTGAGCAAAGCGGAGAGCCCAGAACCAAACACTCCACGTTATGTTGTATGTATTCCAAAACTCGGAGTATTTTTTTCTTCCTTGTGTTAGCGAGCGAGAGTCTCTCTACTATTCCCAAAACCCCGCTTAGTTTCTTCTGTCAGTCTGATTTCAGATTTGGGAAGGTGACATACTGCACGTTGTAGATGACGGTGAAAAAACGCTAGCAGTCGTGATAAATGAGTTTTCTCCTGGTTTCCTCTTCAATAAATGTCATAATTCCCATTTACGCACGTCTGGTGATGATTTTCTTTTCATTTCTCTGAGTGTCTCAGCTCCTGTCTCGTCTCGTGCTGCGACCTAAAGGAAAAAAGGACCAAGTGGAAAAATAAGAAATTCTGTCAAAAAGTGAGCTCTCCAACTGTTACATTAAACGTTGTCAACTTTTGCAAGGAAAAAAACGAGAAGAAAGTTCATATGAAAAATTGTACTTGATTCCACGTATTTACCTTGTGCTCGTGTCTTCCTGTGTTTGACTTCATTCAATTTTCGGAGAAAAATCCTTGAAACAAAACAGAAAAAAACTCAACAACGAAACGAAACAAATTTTCGCTTGCGTACTCCTGTCCAGTAATAGAAAACAACAAATCTTTTGAAGGAGAAACGAACCTGTTAAACAACTAATTGAGTGTGGTGGTGTTCTACTCGACTTCCGACTTTAGTTACGAGTGAGTTTATTGAAGGGTTCTCTCTCCTTTGGTGATATACTCTTCTCCCCGTTATCATGATCAGTCTCCACTAGAGTTCGGCCAGTGAAGGACCACTGTTCTCTCTCTCTACTCTTATCGTCTGTACGTGTTCGAGTATTTAGTTCAAGATAAAGATCGCGAAGCACTTTAATAATTAGCTAAAGGAAGGAGACATAGTGGCGTGAAGCAACACACACTCTCTCAAAGTAACACGATATATCCTTCATTCATCAGTTTCGCTCAACGTTGAGCTTGTGTTGTTGTGAGCACTTCAAACTCAAGAGAAAGGAACACAGACACATTCTAGGAGACTCTTTCTTTTGATCTCGCTTTCACCATTGAACAACTTGTTTACCTCTTAAAAATCCCTTCAACATCGTCGTCCTTCCGAAAAGGGAGTCGTCGTGGTTGACTGGACAGGTTGATTACCTGAATCACAAGTCACACAAGAAGAGAACATCAGCCTGTCTCCTCTAAATTATACTCCACACGTGTGTAGCGAAAGTTTATATATAATCCAATCCACCACAAGATTTTTTATATTACATCATCCTCTCCCTCTAATGAACCATTTTTGAAGAGACATTTTTGTTGTCACATGCTCCAACGGCGTCAGCCACATCCTGTGAAATTACCAAGTTTAATAGTGCTCTAAATTAGTGGAAAATACATTTTCTTCAACAACAAAAATAATCTTGCTAAAAAAAACTTGGAAGGAAGAAAAAATATAGATTACCTAATCTGTGTCCACAATCGCCATCGATTCCACCAGAAGATACCATTTTACCTTTTTTCACACGTTCCAATGCATTTTTAGAATTTCTCGTTGAGGAAAACATAATCAATTTTGCTGGCCGACAGGTCATGAAAATAACTTGTAAGCACCCACTTATTTTCGGTTCATATCACAAGAAAGCTTGCAAGGTTTTTCATTTCGCTGATATATAAAAAACGTAAAAAAGCTATTTTAACAGACTTCCTCTTTCTCTGCTCTCTACCTTCTGAAATTTTTAGGATACTTCTTCTTGAAGGAGAGAAGAAGAAGAAGAGGACAACGACTCCCTCGTCGAGGGGAAGGGGAAGAAGTGAGCGAGTGAAAACTCTTTTGGCAAAGATTAAGACAAGTTTATTTTTCAAATTGACATTCCTAATGGGTAGGAATTAAGAGATGGGCAACGATGTAAAGATAAAAAAGTGTACATACATCCTTTACTTACTTTCCAACACATCGTGACGAGGAGGAACAGAAAGTATTATGCTACTTAGTGAATTTTATAGAGTGGATCCTCTATAGCAAGAGAAAGAAAGAAAAGAAAAAGTGTGTGTTTATGATGATATGAGCTTTGGAGAAATGGTGAAGAGCAATGGGGAAAGTAAAAGCAACAAAGTGCACAAAGCGAAGCAGCAGTGAGGAGGGAGTGAGAGAGAGGAAAAAAGAAGGGGGGGATTGTGATGTTAAGTACACATAATTAATTCACAGTGCAAAAACTTATCTGAAATTCTTCTTTCTCTTCGCGTACCTTTAATTTAGAACTATATTTCCCTAGGAAAAAAGGGGAGCTCTAACTGCTAAAGGATATATATTATACACATTATTTGAACTTCATCTCACTATTCTCTACGAGAGGATCGTATAAAAAACTCTGTTTGTCCCTGTTACCTTTTTACCACCTCATATAAAAAAGAAAACTTTCACATCAGTCGGCGTCTCTGGTGTGTGCACTATATATCGTGTATGTGTGTTCGTCTATAAAAGTGTGGAACCATAGACTACTACTATCTTGTGTGTCCTTTATACTTTTTCCCAGAGTTTTCTTCTTTAACCTGGATCGTCGTGAGTGCTTTGGTTCTGGGCCAAATACCACATCGCATATAATATATATATCCCCTCACTCTTTGCTTTGCTGCTGTGTGTGAAACTGCAACAACAAGTTAAAAAACGAGCCGAGTTCTACTCAGCATTATTACCTTGCCGTTATATAAAGTGACTACAGCCCTCAAAAACACATTTTTCTCTCTTGACTCTCGCAGACTCTTACACACTCTATAGGTTTTCTGCTTTCTCCCTCTCTCCTCAAAACTGTGTATCTATCCAGTCGTGTGGTAGTAGTTCATTGATGCTGATGATGATGACAACATTTACATCTCTTTAAAAAAAGTAGAGCACCAGCGAGCACACAGCCTAACACACACTCTCTCTCTGTCGCTGAGGGAAAGCATGTTTTTTTTCTCTGTGTGTGTACCTTTTCGTGATTGTACCTGTATCACGTGATTAGTGAAGCATGTAAGCACGGGAAATTTGTGTAAGTGCATTGCTGCCAAAGTAAATTGCACTACTTCTCCCACAACTTACGACATATAGCGTCGTCATTGGACCGTTTCTCGCTACTCACGGAAACCAAACAAGGTTATGTAAAAGATGTACCTTGTTGCTATCACTGGGGAAAGTTTTTCGTAGTTGCATTGTGAGCTTGTGATGTGTGCACCACTACCACCGCCACCACCACCAACCGACACAAACAAAAGGAGACCGACAACGACGTGAAGAAGAGGGAGAGAGAGACAAGGAGAAAGAAGGGAAAACTCTAGCTCTACAGCTGCTGCTGCTTCTCCTCAATTTTACCATTATAAAGTTTCTTCTTCTGCGTGTAGGTATCCGATATACCGGTTCACCGTTCACCAGCCACACACTTTTCTACGCTCCTCATTAGTTATTCAGTAAGAGTAACTTTTCCCGTGAAAGGAACAGCAAAGGCAAGTATAAAAAACTGATGGTGCACAGAAGTATACAAAAGATTTCTGTGTAGCATTTTCACTAAAAACGAAACTATAGATAGATACATTTATTATGAACTTATGCACACACACATGTTATGCATGCGGATGGAGGTAACAGCGAGAGTAGATAGGTAGACTGAGGAAGAGAAGCAAGTCTGGGTTTGCACTATCTCACCGGGAGATTTCATTGCATTTGTGGAATTAGCAGACGGCAAAATTTCTCTCTCCAGTCGCATGAGTAAATGAATGAGCGAGCGAATGAGGGAAATGGTAGCATTGCTTGCACACACGGGACTCTGTCATCTCTTTGCCCCATATGTTGCACAAAAGGAGAGAGAGAGCAGATTAAACATGGGAGCACACCGCTCTCTGGATTTGTATTATTTATGGAGAAGTGAACTGCGGAAAGCTTTCTCCTTCCACATGGCAAACTTTTGTATTTATATATGATCTGTGTGCTGGGAGAGGGAGAGAGTGGGTAGTTTATGAAGAGTAGTGGATTTTCAACTGTCCCCATTTCTCGGCGTGTGTCATCGTCGCCGGAAATCGTTATAGGTTAGAGAAGAGGAGCTACACGGAGAAAGGTGGAAAGAGTGTGGGATGTTGATAAGAATAATGTCTGGAGCAGAGACACATATTGTTCCCCTTCATAAAAAGTAATCTGGGACATATTTTCCACCCAGTTTCATTCATATTTACAACACACATGTTCATGAAATTCTTGGTGGATTTCGCTTTCGAAAAATAACGTTCATAATCATAATCATGTTTCTTGTGATAGAATTGAATTACTTTTGTATGAATTACGAGGATAGACAGGTATTCAGCCAGGTTCGACACAGACTGACAAAACGAATTTCATTTTGCAAAAGAGGAATTGAAATACAAATTCCCAGAATTTAAAGCTTTGTACAAATGAATCCATTTAAGTTTTCCAAGAAGCAACTAATAATTGTAAATTTGTTCAATGTCAGACAGCCTTCTCCTCCAAGGTTATCCTATATGTGACATGTCTTGGCTTAGTGTCCTCCCCTCAACTTAAAACCTGCGAGTGAAAACTGCCTGAAATCCCTAGACACGTACCTAGACTTACAGAAGTCATTTCCAAAGTTGATTTTCTACCATTGTCTGAAAACAAGACATGGATTTTCTTTGTACCTCGTGAACTCACACGAATTAAATGTCCTTGCAAAGCTCAATTGTATCTTCCTCTCTCCTGAAGTTGAACAATCACTAGACGCATTGTGTTGAAATGAATTCTGACACATCAGTGAGAAAGGATTTTCTCATAATGAACTTCAATTGCAGACCGTAGCACAAATTCTTTGTAGAATCTTGGTATTATGATGCAAAAGAATGTTTGCTTTTTCCCTCCACAGACGTCCGTGTGGGTATAGTTTTTGCTTGTGTATGCATATTGCACTACTGATCTCAGTGTATGAAGAAAATCAAAGAAAAGTTTCCGTATAACTTTATTAATTAACTAATGGTTGAATTCGACTAATAGGAACGATGCTGTCTTAAAATTGTACTCCCTGAAATCTTAATGCGCTTGATCTACTTTTCCTTCCTTGAGCTTGAGTACCTTAAACCACACACACATACACATACTAAGAGCAAGTCAAGTCAGCTTAAAGCAAGCAAGAGAGAGCGAGAGAAAAGGATTTTTTTTGCTAGCCCAGTCGCCACACTAGTCTTAAGCAAAAGCTCGTCTAACTAAGTAATAAAATTTTCGCCAGTCTCACTTACTTAGCGAAAACTTCTTAATGTTACTATTAAGTAAAATATCATTATTTGTACTTTACTTCATCAACTACCTCAGCACCCATTCAAGTGAGTGACTGAATAAAAACGTGTAGAGTAAGCCTCCGTAACTTCTGATAGCGTGTGTTATAAAAGGATCTC